>JAZHYW010022080.1:0-183740 GCA_037355805.1 Ixodes ricinus | reverse complement strand
ATGAACTGTAACTGGAAACGATCCACTCTTCACTCTGTGGGTGGCGAAACGTATCCGCATCTGCGGAGTCATGGTCGATGCGTACTCTAAGTGGTTGGAAGTTTACACGATGCCTGCCACGACGTAAAAACGCGTCATAGACGTTCTACGCTCTCTTTTCCCTACTTTTGCCCTATCAAAAATACTTTTCTCTGATAACGCGCCAAATCTTGCTTCAAATAAAATAAACAAGCCCCCCCCCCCCAAAAAAAAAAAAATGGCATCAGGCATCACATTAGTGCACCATACCATCCTGCAACTAACGGGCAAGCAGAACAGTGGGTGTGCGAAACGAAAAAAGCCCTCTTAATTGAAGCTTACGGAAGAAGCAGTTCAGTGAAGAATCGCCAGGTTCTTGTTCCAGCAGCACGCGACGGTTTCATTTTACACGGTAAAAACACCCGCCGAAACAATATGTTCGGCGGACGAAGAGCCACACCGCTCGATCTCATATGATACTATGGCCATGAATGAAGATCGAGAGACTCCCAGATCGGGAGTAATGGCAGATTATTCGGTCGGACAACTTGTGTACGTGAGGAATTTCAGCGGAAGTCGGGCCTTCCATGTAAAACTTGAGTAAAAAGGCTCTATGTTGGTTGACAAGAAGGTGTCATCCCTCTGAAGACGTTGGATATCAATGCCCTTGAGTGTAAATATAACGAAATCACAAAACTCTCTTTGTGTATTGTGTAACTGCCCTTGTATTTGATAGTAGAGGCTATGGTGGTGATTTGGACCTTTCACACCAGGCTCCTATTTCTTATTTTTCGCCTCATACTCCTTTGCGGTTTCAGTAGTCTTCAAGAATCTTTTGGAACGGGGACACTTTACGTCAATGAGGCCATTTGTTCCAAGTAGTCGATCAGGGAATGCTGCTAGAAATCCGTCCTTTATATTAACGAATAAGCCGCACTTCTGCACATTGCAGTTTTCCTGTTCCACGTACAGTTGTAAAGCAGCATCCTCATTGATTCTACCATATTCTGTTGCGGGTGAAGAAAGGTCTTTGGGTACATGATACTTGAAACAAGTCTGGCACTGTACGTTGTGGTTCGACACCCACTAATATCGTCGTCCTTATAGAGCCTGATAATTTAGTCATTACTTCGTCACCTCATATTGCTCTTCATCAACAGTAAGTACAATAGGCTACCGCCATATTACAATTCAAGAATTGAAAAATTGAGTCGTTCAGTCCTTCAATATGTTTATTAATTATATAATGTTATTACGTTACATTACCTCGAGACGATCGACGTCCATCGTCGATCTTCAAATACTTATATAAGGGGGGGGGGGGGATCGGTGGCCGAGTGCATGTCTAGCGCACACCAGCTCGGAACACGTGGAGCGAAAGCTCGCGCTGCAGAACCCACCCCGCCCCTGCCCGTTTCGATGTGGAAGAGCATCATACCGGCGTGCGGTCGTGTATCACTACTGCGTGGTGCACGTTAAAGACCCCAGGTTTGCGGTTGTACCGCACTGGCTAAATTGCTCATGTACACCTGAGACACCAGACGCCCACTAAGGCAGACTAACTTCCGGCTGTATAAACATACACACAACAATTTGCAATTAGACGCACAATCACAAAGAACACAGCGTGTCACCTCTTTTTTTTTTTTTTGACCGTCTTTTTTTTAATTAGCGCAAGCTCGCGCGTTCTCTTTTTTGAGACGGTTAGAACTAACGTTGATTAGAAACAGTCGCACATAAAACCCGCGTTTCTCCTACCCGGCCGCTTCCTCCTCTCATTATGTGTAGGTGGTTAAAACTAAATAAGCTATAATAATGGTGTATTATTCATATTTAGTTTCAGTTTCAGTCAGGGGAAAGGAGGTTCGCGGGAAGTAGGGCCAATAAATGAGCTGCGCTTAGAGTATCGGCACTCTCTTTTTCGACAGTGTTGTGGACGCCGCCATTTTGGTGCCTGTGCAGGGCAGACGCAACTGCCGATCGTCATGATTCAAAATTGCGACTTCCTCAGCATTAGATTCGGTGTTAGGAAGCTCATGTAATATTGCTTTGCTTTGTCGCAAACTGTTTAATGTGGAGGACGGAAAAGCGTTTCTTGTGATTTCAGATACAGCTTCAAATAACTGGACACCATGATTTTAAGCCACAACATGGCCAAGTGTCGCTACTCTGAAGCGTAGCTTATTTAATGACACTATTCATGCCCTTGTTCAAGAAGCTTGTAATACCTGGAGGGTCCATGACGTGAGCCCCGTGGATTCCATAAGCCACTACCTTTTGACACCTGCCTCTTCCTCATTGTTCCCGCTAGTGCCAGTAAATTAGCTATGCTTCAGAGTAACGACACTTGGCCATATTGTGGCTTACAATCATGGTTGCCAGTTATCCGAAGCTTTATCTAAAATCACAGGAAACGCTTTTCCGTCCTCCACGAATGTTTAAACACCTCGCGACAGAGCCTAGCAATATTGTATCAGCTTCCTAGCACCGCATCTAATGCAGAGGATGTTTCACTTTTGGATCATGACGATCGGCAGTTGTGTTTGCTCTGCGCAAGACCCAAAATGGCGGCGTCCAAAACAATTTTGGGGAACGGAGTGCCGATACTTTAAACGCAGCTCATTTAGTGACTCTAGGCATGAAGTGAACTCGGGTGTATTCTTTCCCTCTTCGTCTTTATCGTTTATTGATTTCAATTATATCGAATAATGAACACTTTATATCACGCTACGCTTGTGTAATTATTTGTCTTAGATTTATTAACCTGACCCAGTACTTAAACCGTTCATTTATCGATAGTAAATCTTCAAATATATTTTCTAAATGTGAAGGTGAAACGACACGGAGATTGATGATGATACAGACGCCAACGCCGCCCTCGAAAATTGTTTGAACTTGGAAATCAGCAGTTTTGTCTGCCATCCGCCAGGTAGCACAACAAAACACCCAAACAGTTTTTAATTGTTTTTAAAATTAGCTAAGCTCTACAACTATCAAGAAACCAAAGCAAGATCATTGGGAAAATCTAATACATCGCAATGTATATCTATTCCATAGAATAAATGTTATTAGATGCCAATAAATCTGTTTGATGTCCAAAAAAGATGTGCGTCAAAAACAGGTAAGTTTGAAGGGCTCCCGGAGCGTTATGACTTTGAAAATAAAAAAAGCCACCGTCCACCTCTTGGGCAACTATTGTAGTTCTAAATGTTATAAACGATTTTACCATAGTTTAATTATTTACTCAGCGGCATTTGAATTACGATGACTCGAAGCACAAAAAAGTGCTACGTTTGATATAGAATATCTAAACAAAAAAAAAATTACACAACATTAATTTTTTTTCTGAATATTACCAATTATAATCACTACATCTGTAGCTAATTTCATTGCCCTAGCGCTTGCCATTAAAAGTATATTTGTGCTGAAAAATGTCAATTTTAGGGCAATATTTGGAGAGCTGTAAAAAACAAAGTAGTGCAAATACCAAAAAAGTATACCGTTACATTCTGCTCCGACATCATCTTAACAAAACTGCTCTATTGGAACCGTGTTATCTTTAATGAATCGTTCATAAAACATGAACCAGCGGAGCAAGTGAGGGTCCGCGCCATCATATTCACAACGCTACAAATGCGCATGAACAGTATAAACCAATACATACATAATATCAAATGAAAGAGGATTGCATTGCCTTTCGAATGACATCAATCCCACAAAACAGTGCTTAAAAGGAGATGAGTAATGACCTACCAAAAAGTACCTAAACTGCCCGCGAAATGGAAATTATATGGGAGTGCTTGAAGCCATTGCCCAGTTTGATCCCTTTCTGGGCGAACACATTAAGCGCCATGGAAACAAGGGCAAAGGCCACCCATCATACCTGTCAAAAACAATTTGTGATGAATTTATTGAGCTTATGGCAAAGGCCGTCAAATGCCGTCTTGTTGAAGAGGTTAAACAGGCAAAATATTTCTCTTTAATAATTGATTCGACTCCATACCTTACTCACGTTGACCAGCTGTCAGTTGTTTTACGCTATTGTTTAAAGGGATACTTTCAACAAAATTTGAAATATACCCGTCGTGTTCAAAAATAGGTTTAATATGATCCACAATATCCGTAAATGACAATCGCACGTTTGTATTTTGAGCCTGGTGCCTGTATTTTTCGTTATAAACGGCCCACTCTGGCAAGCGCTCGGAGAACAGCCAGCGGAGGGCACGTGACATCCAACGCAATCGTGACGTAGTTCGTCTCGGGACGAGCAAAGCTACGGCGAGGCTGGCGTCGAGAGGATGGCCTAGTCATTCCAGCCACCGAAGCGGCTGCTTTTGTACGAATTTTGAGTGACGGGTTAATCTTCTATAATCTTGTAGAGGGACAATAGCGACTTCTGGGACACACAAAAGAGATTCTCGGGAAGAGGGAGTTCCTCCTTCCCCTCTTCTCTCGTCGTGGCCGGAGGCGAGACACTTACCGTCACTAGCTGTCAAGGTTCCTAGACGGGCATTACAAACGAGGCGTTAGCGACATCCACCAGGTGCTCTTTGCTAATCATTTAATTCGTTTTAAAATTCCTTTTCGTGACTTTTTTTAACAAGATATTGGTGTGTTCGATGTGATACTGCTCCTTTGAACACATATAAACCAAAAAATTAGCGCCGAAATTTCGTTGTAGTGTCTCTTTAATGGGAGAAAGACATAAACGCTTTCTTGGATTTGTTCCGATTGAATCGCATACAGAGTTGTATATTTTCAATACCGTGATGTCTCTGTTGACAAGCAACGGAATCTCGATTGACGACTGCAAGGGCCAGGCGTATGACAACGCGAGTAATATGTCGGGGAAGTACAAAGGACTGCAAGCGCAGGTTAAACACCTCAACGAGTTGGCCGTTTACGTCCCGCGCGCAGGCCATTCACTAAACTTAGTTGGCGCGTGTAGCGTCGACAGTTGCCTTGAGGCCGTAAATTTTTTTAGTGTTACTCAGAAACTGTGCGCGTACTTTGTTGCCTCCCTAAGCGGTGGAAATATCTTTTAGACAGCATGAGTGAAAGTGGTGAACACCTTGTTCTAAAAAGCCTCTCTGAAACCAGGTGGTCAAGACATGCCGAATCATGTAAGGCCATTCGTAAAAATTTCAAGGCGGTTCAGTGTTGCTTTGAATCTATCTCAAAGAACGGAGAAGAAAACGGTGACACCCGGAATGAAGCGCGTTCTCTTTGTAAGAAAATGACAAAGCTCGAGACCGCGTTTATGACCATTTTTGATTATAAAATCTTGGAGCGTTTTGAAAAAAAAATCTGTGCAGCATGCACTCCAGAAGCCTGGCTTAGATATTTCCGACTGCTGTCGATCTTCCGAGCTCTCTGGAAGGGTTTGTTAATTCGTTGCGACCTCTAATTGATACCTTTGAGGCGAGAGCACGCATGTTGAGTACCATTCAGTGTTATCGGGATGAGGGTAAACATATCGTTTCGACCTTCGACGGAACTCCAGCGCCACTCGCGGCATCTAGGTTGGCCGTCTTCACGCGGCCCATTGTAAGCGGGAGCCGCTCTTGCCAACACTGTACCCAGGCTACCGTGAGCACGGCAACGCTCCTGGCGCGCGCTGAAAATTGTGCTTCACAGGCGTAGCGCGAGCTTCCGGTTATAATGCTACACCGCACGCAATACACCAAAAACCGAGACGGTGAGCGGCGAGTTGCGAGCCTGTGACACGAGGACGTCAATACTGTGAACGCTGCTCTTCCGAAGCTTGAAGGTCACCGTGTGTGACTCTTTTTAGAGCACTAATGGCCAGGCAAAGCGCAAACATGATACCTTCACCACCCTCAAAAATATTCTGCCACAAACCGTGACGTTGCCGGTGCCTAAAACGTGTTCACCCGCCACAAAGCTTCGCAAGTTGAGGGTTCCGCAACTTTTAAATATCAGCATGCTCGTTTTGCTAACGCGAATAAACATCCCCGTCACCTAGTAATATGATAATGTCCTGACCACTTCGCGTTTGAAGAAAAATAAATCATTTTTAGCGCACTGGTGGTCTCTACAATGGACCATTGTAGGGACAGTGGTCCCTACAATGGTCCTTATGAGCCCTTTACGGTGTCGCGTGACACCATGTCCCCAGTGACGTCGGTCACGTGAGCTCCTGACGTCACATGACGTCACACACAGCATATGCCCAGCCATAGCCTCCTCCATACTCACAAAGCCTGGGAGTTCGATGACGGAGCCTATAGTGCCCGGTCGCAGGTTTGGAGCGCGGGTGTCTGGTAGCACAGAGCATTTCTCGGGGACCCTGTAGTCAGAACACAGCTTTTGCAGCCGCGGGGACCCGAAGCATGGTTTTCAAACCCGACAAGAAAAGAAGCGGTAGCCCGAGGAACGCGAGAAGCACGCGCGGACATTCCATCGCTCGGGACAACTGTGTTTCGGCGTCTCGCCGCAGCGGGACGCCGAAAAAATTGGGGTTGTGGGGATATTTATACAGCGTGTAGTTGGTCAGCCATTTAAACTTGCGACGAGTCACTCGCTGTAGATGAGCAATTTAGCCAGTGCAGTACAACCGCTAGCCTGGGGTCTTTAACGTGCACCACGCAGTAGTGATACACGACCGCACGCCGGTACGATGCTCATCCAGATCGAAACGGGCAGGGGTGGGGCTTGAACCCAGGATCCCTGGGTTCTGCAGCGCGAGCTTTCGCTCCACGCGCGTCGAGCTGAGTGTGTGCTTCAGCCCACTCGGCCACCGATCCTCCGGGACGCCGAAACATGCCTCTTTAGAGTGCCTTCATACACACGCGCGCTTTTGCTTGAGTGGTGACATCTCAACCATTTTTACGCCCAATCATTTTTTATGCATTTTGAAGTACGCGCAATCCGGTGTAAATCAGCTCGAGCGCGTAGCTTTGGCTAATGCAGAGACGCCATTTTAACGCCCAAGTCACGCACCGAGTACGCGAGAGCGTCACGCGCTGAACATTCAGTGCAACAATGGATGTCTTCACCGCCTGAGACAGACAGACATGTAGGCACCCTAGCCTCTTTAGCCTTTTGTTTGCCGCTCTACCTTTTCACTTTCGGCGGCCGCGTCTCGTGGCGACCTTCCACGTTTTGTCTGTATAGAGGAGGCTATGGCCCAGCTCATTCACAATACATTTTTCCAGAGATCATCAAATGCTTATCTTTTTATAAGCTTTTTGACGCTTCTAACGTTCCCTCTAAGCTGGGTTGCGGGGGGGGGGGGGGCGTGGTAAAACAAAAACAAATCGCAAAGCAGAAATTTTTTTTAATTGAGTTTGCCGAAATAAACTAAACAAAATGTAATATTGTCTACGTGAAAACAATATGCAGCAATCGTCTAAACTCGCGGACAACTTTTTGTGGCATATCAGAATAAGTGAAGGTGAGCGTGCTGCAGCTTTGGTCAGCGCTCAACCTGCGCGATCGCCCACGCGCCCATAGCCACACAAAGTTGTCCCCGAGTCTGCTCGAAATACTGAATATGCTTCTCTAAGCATGTAACAAGGGCCCGTCGTCACATTTGGATTGGCCGCTACGGTCGGTCGCGCTGCCTGCACTACGGCTCCCGGCTGAATGTATAAAATATATCTGCCCGGACGTCCCTGACCGCCGATCCGCCTTGTAATGTCTCGCCGCTGGAGTTCGCACTTAACAACGACCCCGTTAATAAAGACTGCTCATCTGTCTGGAGTAAGCACCAGATGACTTCCACGTCTTGAGACTATCGGTCTTCTTGCGTAAAAAAATATGTGCATGCGAAGGGCAGAAAAGGCAACGAATTCATTCGTTCAACGACAGTCCAGTTCTCTTTTTTGTTACAAATTTGTTCAAGAGTGGACCCTGGCTAGAAGGGAAGGTGTGGCGACCGCTGGCTTCTCCCAGCAGCCGAAAGCGGTCCCAAGCTTCACGCCGCGCGAGTCACTATCACCATGATGACCACGTAGAGTACAATAGCTGGCAGCAGCGCCACAACGGCAAAGACCAGTTAGTTACTAAGATATTTGGTTCTGAGCGGAACAGACCATGCAAGCAAAAATATATTAGGAATAAAAGGTGTAATAAAATGCTCAGTCAGCCAATTTTTCTCAGCATCTTCTAACTCTGGAGTGCACGGTGGCAGGAACGAATAAGAAAGAGGGGAAAGGGGGAGGGGGGAGGGGGGAGGCTAGTGAAACATATAAATGGATGATGATAATACAATTAAATGCAAAGGTGGATATCCTGCGTCCTTCAACAAATATCCCGGTTCGTACAGAAAAAAAAGAAAAAAGGTTTGTCGCAAAATGTCATTTATAGCCAGCCGGCAACGACCAGGCGGCCCCGGCAGAGTGAGAGCCCACGGTTATTCCCTGTCTCGTTGTAACTTGGCAAAGGGGGAACGATAAGCCCCACATTGCATGCCGACGGCTTCAAAATGCGCTACGTAGGCGAGCGAAACGCACACATATTGGAGCATGACGCAGCGAAAAACCTGATACTTCTTCGGAGTAGAGGCGCGCTCCAGTGATACGCAGTCACGTTCCCAATGGCCCGCGAGGGTCGTAGCTGCCGCTGTACTGCCATATGTTACGCGATCACGGCTTCCTGGGATACCTAGTATTTCTTGCTTCAGACACTAGGCTAAGCGGCGGCACGAGAGTAAAAGCTCACGTTTGAACAATGCAGCCGCCACTCAGGGATACCCAATATTGATTGCTTCAGTCGCTAGATAGCGCCGAACCAAACAGCACTGCAGGTTGACTATATCCAACACATCATCATACTGAAGACCTGTTTTCCTTTGATCCGAGTAATGACATGTTTTTACATACCGCCAATCCCCCGTTTCGTTGTTAAATGTCAGCGTGATACGACTTACACATGTGTACTACAAATTTGAAGGTGTCATGTGAATCCTTGGAATGGTCGCCTTCGACACGCGTCAGGCACCTCAGAACAAAACAAACATGGTGGACGAAAATACGTCAGTGAAAACGCCCTACTGTTCTCCCCAGGGCGCACACTTTTCCAGAGTGTGGACAATAGAGTGTCCACTCCCAGTATACTATTCGTTGACGTCTACACTCGCCTCATGAACATGTTTCTCAAACCGATTACCCCCCCCCCCCCTTAAAAAAAAAACAAAAAAACACATCAGAATTTTTTCGTGTTTTTTGCACAGATTGTTTTTCCTGCATATACTTTTCTGCCATTCCCGTATAGATTATGCCTCGCCCGCTCTAAATGTGGGCTTGAATCGCGGGTGGCTTTCGCCCTCGCGATCGCCGTATACCAACGGATAAAAACGGTCCCGGACAGAATCGCCTCGATCAAAATGATCCCAAGGTGAATTTTCCCATATATGCATCATTTACAAATTAAACCACAGCAGAGCGTGCGATCTGCATAACCCAGTTTGCGCATGCACGTCGCTTCAGAAGGCGAGCCAAGCGCACACACGAAAGCCTAAAATGGCACCGGCTAGAATCCTGTTTCTGGCATGCATCCTCTAAGACCCTTTCGAAAGTGCGCCCTCTATTGGAAGCTGTGAAATCCCTGTACAATGGCGGACACGAGTCTTGCGTTTGCGTGTCTTGCGCTCGATTTCGCCCCTGCTGCACGAGCTCCCGAGCAGCAGGAGCACAAGTCGAAGTATGTCCGCCCGCTCTACTTGCACGTTCGCGGTGACGGTTGTTCCACCATTGTACAGTGGGTCAGATCCCCTTTCAAGTCGCAAGCCACAAGGATGAACGCGCAACTCTGGCTCCCGTAGGGAGCCTATACAGGAACTCTATCAAAATAAAGCCATGGCTGTCATCTGGATGATCGTCGTAGAACAGCAGTACGAGGCTGGGTCTGCGACGCGTGAGGAATTCCAGTTTTGCTCTCATATGAGCTGTATTAGGGCCTTAGTTTTTTGTTTTTTCACGTGAGGAAGGTGTTGGCCAAGCACCTTTATTCAGTGGCGTCACGAGGGTCAGCGGCACCCGAGGCGGCAGCCCGCCGCGACCCCCCCCCCCCCCCCGCTCTCGCGTGGAGCGCCGCGACTCCCCCCTCCCCTCCCCGTGGCCCGCCGCGACACCCCCCTGAGCGCTGCACCCGGGGCGGTCCGCCCCTTGTGACGCCACTGCCTTTATTGTGAAGCCGATCATCCAGGAGCTAGGGAGCGCGATTTTCACACCGCGGTACCACCATCGCTGAAAGTTGCGAATTAAGTGGGTCAGTGGGCCAAATGTCGAGCTATAATTGGCACGTGACTTTCGATATGGGTATATTGAAAAAGTTTTCTGGACTGTTGTTATGACTCTAACGACCATTCAACGTACTCTTCGATGGGGATATTTCGAGGGCGAAACCGCTTTGCTCTTCGCGATCTCTTAGGACCAGCTCGGTTGCAGCGGAGCTGGTCCTAAGAGAATCGCAAGAGGCTTAAATACCGGTTTGGTCTTTCTCTGGTCGAACTCGGTTGCAAGAGTGTGAACGGACCTTTATTCATGATGTATGTTTAGCTAAGAGCTCGCTGAAGCCTCGTTACGGATCTCGAGCGGCTTCACACTTCGGGGGGGGGGGGGGGGGGGGGGATGTCATAAAAACACGTGTTTTGAATTTTTTTCTTTTTTCAGTGAAGTGTTGAATTAGCGCAATGCCCGCTGTCATCCGCGTACACGTTTTTGAAATAAATCACTATACTCGGCGTCAACTATTTAGTTCCAGGGTGTCAAGGCAAGCGTAGCTAAGCTTCCGCGGTCGAGACACTATAGCGACAGTGCTGCGAAAGCACGTGGCTTCATCTTGCGTATTCTATACACGCACTCTCCTATAAAGGACATGTCAGACGAACACGTACGCGCTCGTGCAAGTAACTTTGAGAATGTTAGAGCACTGCGGAAGTTACCTTGACACTGTAGTACAAAATAACTATTAGCGAGAATTCTTCCTCGTGAAAGAGAGAGGAGATAAAGGACATCTGACTGGAATGACTAGTGGGTAGACACAACGCTAGCTCCCTTTGTCTCCATTCACTGCAAAGGCAGCTGCACTCAGAAAAAAGGGTGTATTCTTACACCCTTATAATACACCCCAAAACTTTATTTCGACGTACAGCGCGCTGACGTCGAACAGACGGCCTCAGCTTTCACGAGGTGATTGAGAACGGTGAGATATACCTCATTAAACAGCTAAAGTACGCCCATCAAAGACAACAGAAAAAACAACACTAAGGTTTTGCAGTAATACAAAAAAAATTTTTTTTTTGTAGTTAATAACACGTACATTATTTATTTCAATAAGTTGTACCACTCGGCTATCAAGCTGCCTGTGAAAGTTGGGAACGACGGCTCGACGTCCGCGCGCTGTACGTCAAACTAAAGTTGTGGGGTGATGTAGGCCAAGGGGTATGAGAATATACCATTTTTTCTGGGAGTGTAGCTTCGCGTTTACAGGAGTCCCACTAATCATTTCAGTCAGATATCGGTGTTCTGACGTCCTCGCGTGCTCTCATCTCCTCTCCGTTGGTTTCTACCCGTATTACAATATCCAAACATCTTTTACAAAAAAAAAAAAAAAAACATACGACATTGAACGTGGCATTTCACACGTCACGGGTATATCGTGTAACGGCGTAAGCTGGTTTGAGCAGGCAGTAGCCAGGGGGAAGCCAGCCGCCCCCCCCCCCCCTCCGAAATCTTCCATTTTTGCTGGGACCTCCTCTCCTCACTGCCCCTCATACAGCATTTTGTCATGCGGACCCCCCCCCCCCCGGAAACAAAATTCTGGCTACGTGCCTGGGTTTGAGTATGGCATTGCTCGATGCTAAGGAAAAAGCAGGCGCAGGATGCTCCTTAGAAGGTCGCGCTACCATGACGTATCAAGTCAGTTTCCTTTGAACGTATTCACAGAGGAAAATGCAACTGGCAAACAACCATGTTTATTTCGCAAAAAAAAAAAAAAATGACGCTGTTTAAGAAAAACAAATGTTTTACTTCTAAACGTTATTAAACTGTTTGTTACGTCAAGCCGTTTTCCTTTTAACTTTTATCATGTGTTCATCCGGTTTTTGGAGTGCTTTTGCACCCCTAAGAGCGTAAAAGTTTAACACCCGCCAGACGCGCTCTCGTTTGATTCTCGCGTCCTCACAGCTGGTTATCCATGGTGCGAACCGAAAAGCACCCATAGGGGTGTAAAATATTTACTGTACACCCTTCAAAGCGTTATCAATAAATGACAAACATAAATTTGAGAATGGTCCTCACAACTTATCCTGTTCGCAGAAAGACTACATTGTATATACGTTTAGTTTACATTCAGTAAGAGCAAGCGACAGAATTACTGAGCGCGTACAAACAACGCTGCAAAGTTCAGTATTCGCTCATGGGACCGTTTCGTTCGGATTCCGTCTGCTGCTAGCTGGCATAAAGGAAAATTGCGCAACGTTGAACACAGGAGTTGATGATCCCGAACAGCGCAACGCTGCGCTCATCTGTTGCGTGATTACACTAACGCTTCATTATACGAACATCCTCGGCGATGCAGGACGCTGCCATATTAATCCGCACCACGTGGTCCCAGCACCTGTCGCGCGTACTCATTTCGTTGTCAAGCGATACGACTTCACAATGAGCCTAGCGTGCAATGTATAACTAGTTCAGAACGCTCGTCGCGCTTAGGAAGCGAGCGAAGCGCGGGCGCACAAACGCCAAAAAGGTATACTGGCCACAATCCCCGTATGTTCTCGAACATCTCGTCAATCCACCACCCCGTCGGTTCGGTTGCTCGCAGTTTGCTCGACCAGACAAGGACAGACGGGGCATGCGGGCGGCACTTCCCTGGGGGCTTCCGATTGCCCGGCCCCGAGCACGTGGTCTCGTATCCAAGGCAGGTAGCTGTCCACCCGGGTGTAGACCCCGAAGGTGTGCGGTCTTGCGCAGGCCCGTCCCCAGCTGACCACTCCGACGAGCACGGGTCTCTGGTCCAGTAGCGCCACGAGCGGGCCCTCGCTGTCCCCCGAACAAGCGTCCGCACGGTACGCCTCGCCGAATCCCGCGCAAAAGGCCTTCGGCCCGATGTCCGGCAACGCGGCCTCGCAGCGGTCGCGGGTGACCAGGGGCAGGAGGGCCTCTTGCAGGCGTCGTGCCGGACCCCGCCGGGCCCCACCTTGCCCCAGCCGAACAGCAAGCCCTGCGAGAAGCGTTCCAGGAAGCCCGGCCCCGGCGGCAGGCAGACGACCGCGAGTCGCTCTGTCGACGGCGTGTCCAGCTCCAACAAAGCGATGTCGTGGGCGCGCGTGCCGCGCCGGTAGCTCGGGTGCGGCAGCGTTCGAACCACGGCGATTCTGGGTCCGGCGGCCGGGCGCAGGGGGCCCAGGGCCACGCTGAACGAGGTCCCTTCCCCAGCGAGGCAGTGGGCGGCCGTCAGGGCCCAGCGCTGCCCAACGATGCTGCAGCCGCACACGAAGCGGCCGTCTTGAAGCAGCTGTGCCACCCACGGCGCGTGCCGCGCTCGGACGCCGTCGGCGACCCGCCGCTTCCGGCTGCGGTTTGCGGCGGCTTCACCCGACCAGCAAGCGTCTTCGGGGGGTCCGCCTTGCACGAGCAGGGCTTTCTCTAGGCGGACTCCTCGGGGTCCCTCGCGCACGCACACGTAGGTGCCCGGCTCCCAGAAGCGGTCCGTCGCCGCTGCCAGGCGTTGTCCGTCGCGGAGCCAGTAGGTTCGCTCGACCTGCTCGCGGCCCGCGTCGCAGCCGCTGGCCCGGGCGCCCGGGACGGCCCGGTCCCAGGTCAGTTCCACCGAAAAGGACAGCACGGACGCCGAAAGAAGGAGCAGCTGCAGCAGCTCGGGAGCCATGGCCGCGCCGACCGAGGGAAGACCACGCCGGACGCCCACGCGAGGCTCCGCTGGGCGCGCCTGACGGTCGCGCCGCCAAACCGGGCGGCGCGTTCAAAGCGACGCCAGTAAACCCTCAAAACGCGCTTGTGGTTGCATTGACTATTCTCTCCAAGGCACAGCATATGCAACGAGAAGGCCAACAGATTATTCCGCAGTTAGTCACATTTATTATCCCCACAGTGTTACACTCAGTCTTCGTCTTCGTCGTCCGACGGAGGACGACGCCCTGACGCATTGAGTCGCAGCACTGCCCCAGGACTCGGGTACGGCCGCATCTGGTACAACGGCCCGCTGGCCGTGGTGTCTGCTCCCGTCTTGGCTTCGTTGCTCTTCTCCAGCCCCGTGGACCACTTGCCCCTGGAACATCACTTGTCTTAGATTTCTTACAAGTGCAGTAGCAATTCCTGATGGTGCAGCCTTAGTGGGCAACCTACCGTGGTATGTCCGAATAAGCTGCAGGGTCCATCGGGTCCAGGTCGTTCTTAGACTGCAGCTTTTCCCCTAAAGCGGAATGATGCAAGCACGGCATTTTCATTGAGTATTGTGCTCTGGACTTGACTTGCCAAACTAAATTATTCCTTTTAGCAAATCGTGCTTCGTTTATGAGCCACTATGGCGGGCTACCCCTGCAAATTACATAAGGAGCAGCACCAGAAAGTAAGGGTACCGTTCAAAATAGTTAAAAAGTTCCTGAACTTTTGATCCTATTATGCCTACAAACATTGGATTGAAACACAATTAGAACATATGGAAAGATTAAATGGGAACTTCAGACTGTCTGTATGTTCCTCTCCAGTGTTACATGTCTAAGAATCTCAGAATCTCCATTTCAGATTGGAAACAGTCATGAAAACCCATCCTGGTGGAAAGCTACACAGGTAATCATGCCCAGGTGTCATAGTGATAGGCTTCAAGGACAACTCCAAGCAGTGCCTAAAGTCTCCCGTAAGTTAAGGGGGGTCCCTACAAGAAGGTAGGGGGGGGGGGGGTTCTGACGAAATATATTAGATGCACATAAAATAAACCCCACTGCTGACTTTACCCACGCTGTACCTGCAACCCTCAAATTGCTAATCCCCAAATGATACACCCCTGAAAACAAGCTATTTTATTGCAAGACATTATTTTGATTTCACTAATGCTGGGGCTGTGGAGGAGGGTCTCAGACCATCCTTTAAAATCAGTGGGGCGTCCGAGACCCCTGAGACCCCCCAGACTTTAAGCCCTAACTCCAAGGCCTAACAAACTGCAGACTCAAAAGTCACACTCTGATCCATGGGAGCAGATGACCTTGACTGCATGTTCGACACTCCCTAGAGCAGTAGTGAAACTCAGGCTCAAAGGAACACACTCATAGCTCCCTGACAAGCAGCTCACATTCCCGTGCAGCCGAAACACATTTCAAATCGAGCCACTCGAGCTGCTAACCTTGCTACGCCATTATGCCAAGGCAAAACAAAGCACCACAGTTCGATGTTATTCGATGCTCGCTGGCTCAAAAGCAGAGTATTCATTTACCACAACTGCAAATGCTGGAGCGTGCTACTCTGCGCTCTATTTGTGAAGGTAGAAATTAAAAATTAAGCCCAGAAACTGTACTACTGGTTTCCAGGAAGCCTTACCACGCCGTTCCGAAATGCCACTGTGGAGCCGCCGTGAGGTAAACGATTCGCGGGGTGCCGAACGGCGTGGCGGCCTCTCCTCCTCCTCTTCATCCTTCTCATCGTCTTCGGAGCCCTGTTCGGAAGAAACGAAACAAAGTGTGCTCTCTTGCCTTCCAAAGATGTCACCAGAAAAGGATGCCCCACTCACCGCGCTGTCGAGCTCTTGCCCGTCGTCGGCATCATAGACAAGTTCTGCAAAGGAAACAGCGGCAATCATTTCAGTGGTCGGCGCGCAAACGACCGGGGCAGCATCTTACCACGCAATTTCTCAGCTGGCGCCGAGATCTTGGCTCTCGGGTGACGTGGCGGCATCCATGACACATCCTCGCTGCCCCGTCTCCAATAATAGTGGCGTCCACTGTGATGACAGGGAGATGTGTCAAAAGCGAAAGATCACACAAACCGAATAGAGGAGAATCATGAAAGGTACATAAAATATTCCCCTCTCACCATGTCTTTCTAGGGCAGTTTTGAGCCAAGGAACCTGTACACTTTTATGTTGAGCCATTTACAAGCCCCTTCAGTTTATTTTGCAGTTACCTACACAAAGTATTTTTTTACATAGGATACCAATGATGCACACATCATGTCAGGCACCATAGTCTAACATATATAGAGATTAAAAGCTCTATTCCCATTTCTAAAATTGTACAGTCGTCACAAAGTTCCAGAACGAGTGCTTTTTCCCTAACCCCAGGGCTGCACTGGGGCAAAGCGAGATATAAGATTGCAGTGTCCACTTCTAAGGAGTCACTTCTCCACAGTGCACCAGTGCCCAGTGAGAAATGCATTCAACAGAGACAACTATCTCCCCACCTACCTTCAATGGACCTTGAACAATGAAAAAATGTTGCAAAACTTCCGTGTACTGTATGCTATGTGTAAGTGTTCTATGTGAAAGTCAAATTGAATAATTTGTTGTTAATATCTGTAATCAAAATGTTAGAACCTACTGCAATGATGATCTGGCAGTGTAGAAAAATGAGTTACTACTTTTGGTTTTGGATTGGATTTGGGGCTAGCCTCTTTGTATCGGGGGATCTCAGCAGCGCTGGATCTAGCCTGACTAGTAGTTACACTAGCAAATGTCATAATCGTGTTCTCTTG
The DNA here is from genome assembly GCA_037355805.1 of Ixodes ricinus. Taxonomy (NCBI): domain Eukaryota; kingdom Metazoa; phylum Arthropoda; class Arachnida; order Ixodida; family Ixodidae; genus Ixodes; species Ixodes ricinus. The sequence continues at coordinate 167,052 of JAZHYW010022080.1, read as the reverse complement.
TCCTCCTCCAGCAGCACTGCAGTCTCGTCTTCGTTACCTCCACTCGTATGAACTTCTGGTGCAATGTTGGCAGAATAACACCTTGGCAAAAATGGCACAGAAATCCAATCACATCACTGGATTATCGGGCTAAGTAAGGTATCTGAGAATACTTTGCGGGTGATAATAGAGAGCACTGTGGGCATGTGATAATCTCTTTGTGCCATATGAGCAGAAAGAAATGACCAATCCAGAGGATGGCTCATCAAGCTATTGCAGCCTCCACCCTGTGCAACCTAGAAACTCACCAATCGACATCGTCACGATACACTGCATGATACCTAGAGGTCAAACGGTGACTATTCTTTAATCTGGGCTATTCCTCAAAAATAACAAGAACAAACAAATGTTTTGTACAAAAAACTGACTGTGCCTGCTTCGTCCGTGGTACTGACCGCATTGGTCTGTGGTGAGCAGAGACAAGGAGCATCTATATAGTTTATGAGAAGCTAAGAATGCAGTGATGCATACCTCCTCAAAGAGACAGATATCACTCTGCTGGCATATCGTTCTCACTTGTTTTCAAAATGCTACATCTTTCAATGTGGCACCATTCGCCTAGCCACAGAATTGTTCAAAATGCCGACTTTTCACAGCATGTTTTTGGCGCTTTACTAAGGTCATTGTTACCACCGAGGCTTGCATTGCCAAAGTTGCGACAATATTTGCCTGTATTCACGGTAGTTTCTGTGCGACGGTGCAGAAATCCAATATTGATATCAACATTAAAAAGAACCAAAAAAGACCAAGTGTTCAATGTATGCGGGTTCAACCACATGGGGCTTAGTGCGGCCGCCAAGGCGCTGTGCCCGGACGGCGTCTGCTTCTTTTTCTTTTTACGCTAGCCCCTGCCTCAAGTCACGTCGCAAGATCGTGGTGACATCAGCTTCGTCTTTGCGGTGCTTTCTGTAAAGCTGCTGTCACACCGCTCGTACATCGTACAAAGGACACAATGTTTGCTGCAGACACAATGAAAGAATCATCTGCAGACAGTTTTTATGTATGACAAATGCGACCATCATACAATGAAGGCCTCAGACAGTGTCGGCAGACTGTCTTTTGCGTGGCGTATTGGCAGTGCGACTGCGGCTTAATAAGGTGACCCGAAACTTCTGCAGTTAACACCATCAAAGTGCTGTGCTACATACGACGTGCTCCAGTGTCACTACCACCGCCAAGCTTAACTTTAGTTGTAACTCAATTATACTTTTGAAGCGACTGGAACACAATTACCCTCTGTAGTCGGCGACAGGTTAGCAGTGAAGTGGAAGCTCCTCCACCTCTTTTCACTTGATCGGAGTGAATGCCGGAAAGGATGTCGTCTCCTCTCCAGCGTTCGCTTCACTAAAGTGGAAAGAGGTGGGACGGTGCTTCCACTTCGCTCCTAACCTGCCACCGACTACGGTAACTTTGCAGTCCCGGTTTCATGCAATGTCCGTCTGCCCTGCTGGGGTGATGGAATGGGCGGTTGTCTCCTCCCAAGCGAATAGCACAAGTTGCCCCACTCACGTGCCGGGGTCGTAGATCTCTCCCCAGCCGTCGGGCAGCGGGTACTTGACGAGCATGCGCAACCTCTTGCGTTCTGTCCGGGGTGACTCGCGCTGCTTTCCGTGGCCCCAGTGCTGGTGACAAAAGTGGCCACATTCGTGGTAGATGTTCCACTTGTTGGGGCAGCCGGGCGAAGAGGCCCGAACGACTGTCCGGAGCTGGCGCGAGGCGGCCCGGGTTGTCATCGTAGTCCTCAGGCGATCACCTCTTCCTCGGGCTGGTCGGCTGGAAAGATAAGGGGAAGCAGTGTCTGTGGCAAGTCAAGTAGCCGCGAGTGTAAGCCAGGAAATATGACGGTGTACTGACTGATGGCGTTTCCGACGCTGTGCCAAGACAAGGGCACTGACTGTGTAATGGAGCATGCGCAAAAGTTCTGCAATTCCGAAAAAATAAAAAAAATGGCGCTGCTTACTGCGCACGCGCAGTGCCCACACGTACTTGTTTACAAAATAAATAAATAAATAAAAATACAGTTTTTATGGACGAACGTTACTTGTTATACAACAGTAAAGGATAAACACGAGTTAAGTGGCGTTTACCCGCAGGCTTTGTTAAGCCACAAGCATTTGATCTGTTTAAAACTATGAATATAACAATCAAAGAGGGAATTTTACGTTCTATCAAAGTAAGTTGTTTCAAATATGTCGGGATAATCGATTTGAAACAAGGCAATCGGCAGTGCGCCGGCAGTGCAGGGGTTTTCGGTCCGAGGTATTGCTGCCCTTTTCTTGCAGTGTATGTCGGCGACGTGAACGGCGTAAGTAGCCCTTATTGGCTTGATCATTTTTTGCGGTCTCACCTGCAGAAGGTTCTGGTTCTGCCTGCTTGACGATGCCTCGCTTCTTGAGTCTGGCCAATAGAGCCGGAGGTAACGGCATGGTAACTGTCTCCGAGCCGCTTACGGAAACAATTACTCTCCCCTCTACGCTTCCGTGGATGATTTTGATGTCAATATTGTCACTGAAATGTAACAGATCGTTTCGCTCATAGCTTCCTGACGAAATATTATTCGAAAACGAGCGACGTGCTACTCAAACACAGCGCAAACCGCGAAGTCCTCAACCGGAAATCACATGAGCGGCTGTTTATGCCAGGTGGGCCCGTTTCCCGTTTCGGTTCCAGGAAAGACTAGTGCCGGAAGTCAAATGAGGCATGGTGAGACGAGTCAAGCCAGAATCTAGTCGGAAGCAGCCGAAAGGGGCCCAGCAGCCTCGACTCATCGAAAGCAATCAGCCGGGAAACGAAGGAGATAAATCATTCCGCGCTGCTAAGTAACCTAGCAGCCAGCTGCTAGAACCCGCGTTGGAATCGGAGCGTCCGCGTCGCCTCCAGTCTTCGGTATTCTGCGAACTACGCGGCCCATCGTGGCCCTTTAAACTATGGGCCTAGAGTCGGTGGTGCCAGCGGCGGCCGCTCCGCTGGTTCGTCTGCAGCTCGTAACCCGCTCTTCCTGAGCGGAACAGCCCACCGGGTTCGTCGGCTCGTTGCGGGGAGGCAGGGTTCATTACCGAGACCGTTGCACGCGCGCGCGGGCGCGGCGACGCTCGCGTGCAGTCGTCCTTGGTTGGTGCTACAGCGTTAGGCGCCCCCCTTCTCTTCGCGTTTGCCTCAGCGCTTCAGTGCGCTGCGGGTCGAGCCACACAGTATGTGCGACCTGATCGGAGCGTCAAGCTTGCTCCACATCGGGGACATAGTTTCTCTCTACGCCGAGGGAAGCGTCTCGGGCTTTTTGTGCACTCTGGGGTGAGTGTTGACTTTCCTGCGCATGGCCGCGCCCCCTTTCTCTCGCGCAACTAATGGCCATCTCCGAGGTGCTCCCAAATGCTCGCGAAACGTCCCTTGGTGTTCAAGAGACGTCGGGGGCTTCGCGTTTTCGGAACTTTGTAGGTGATTGATCAACCTTCTCCTACCCTTTTCTCTTCCAGCTTGGTAGATGACCGATGCGTGGTGCAACCAGAGGCCGGAGACTTGGCCAACCCGCCCAAGAAATTCAGAGGTACGGGCCTATAGGTACCCATTTTGTTGACTGCTCCTAGACTGGGGGAGGGTGGCATCTGTTCTTTGCAGACTGCCTCTTCAAGATGTGTCCCATGAACCGGTACTCGGCACAAAAGCAGTTCTGGAAGGCGGCCAGACAGAGCGCGACCAGCGCCACCGACGCGGTGCTTCTCAAGAAACTTCACGTGAGTGCAGCCCTCGCTGACCCTTCAGAAGGAGGGAACAGTGGCTGAGTGTGTTAGTGCACCGCAGCTCTGAGCATGTGGAGTGAAGGCTTACGCTGTAGAACCCAGGGACCCTGGGAGTTCAATCCCCGCCCCTGCCCGTTTTTATCTGGATGAGCATCGTACTGGCATGCGGTCGTGTATCACTACTACGTGATGTACGTTAAAGACCCCAGCCTAGCAGTGATGCCACACTGGTGAAATTTCTCATCTACAGTAGAGACACCAGATGCCCATTGGGGCTGGCCAACTTCCTGCTGTCCAAAGGAACACAATTACAATTACCCTCCGGAGCAACAACGAACCGGCGTGATGACCCTGCCTCTCGCCATTGCAGCATGCGGCCGAGCTGGAGAAGAAGCAAAACGAGAACGAGAAGCGCAAGCTGGTCGGAGAGGTGGTGCAGTACGGCGGTGTCGTCCAGCTGCTCCACGTCAAGAGCAACAAGTACCTGACGGTGAACAAGCGGCTGCCGGCCTTGCTTGAGAAGAACGCCATGCGTGTGTCTCTCGACGCTAACGGCAACGAGGGCTCCTGGTTCTACGTGGTGCCTTTTACAAGCTGCGCTCTACGGGCGACAATGTATGCGTGCCCGACGGGAGATTTCTTTACCACAATGACTGAGCGGTTTTCATTGTGCAGGTGGTGGTGGGAGACAAGGTAGTGCTGACACCGGTCAATGCCGGTCAGCCCCTGCACGCAAGCAGCCAAGAGCTTCCGGACAATCCGGGCTGCAAGGAGGTAACGCGGGGCCGCCGCCGCGAGTGAAGGGCTTGCCGACCAGCCACTCTTCTTGCAGGTCAATGCTGTGAGCTCCAACACCAACTGGAAGATTTCTCTCTTCATGGAATACAAGGAAAACGTCGACGATGTGCTCAAAGGGGTCTGTATACACCAAACTGGGTCTTTGTTTCCATGCAGAGGGCTGGAAGGCATCTTATGCCAGCTCTAACCGCTCGCAGATATTGCATTTGAATAAAAGTTAAATTGGCACCAACGAAGGTAGGGATAAAGTGCAACCAGCTTGTGTTGTTCATCTTTTTCTTGTCTTTCTCTCATGATTTTTGGTGCTGGTTTAGTTTTTGTTCAGAATCGTGAGTGAAATTCACACTAATTCGGATATTGTAGAAGTCTTGATTTTTATTAGAAATGTGATACACATCGCCATATGTCGAGTGCTTCTAGACAAATTTGTGATGGCCAAGTTTTCGGGCATACGCTTCCTCATATGTCTCATGGCTGGTTGGAGAAATTTTTCTGTGATAACGTAGTACCAGCTTCAGTGGGAGAATAAGGTCCCACAAGAATCTGGATAATGATAGCGAGTTGTTTTCATGAATGCTTTGCCAAAGGTGGGAATGTGAGTCTTGGGAGTTGGTATGTTTCAGGTCTGCGAGGAAAGTCATGCGGAATTTATTGCACAACATCTGTGTATGGTTGATGTGCAGCACATGTCGGCACTCGTGTTTGCCACTCTCTAATCTAGAAGCCTAGAGCTGCATAGCCAGCACATTAGATGCGATTACAGCAAAGCACCCACCTTTTGGCTTTGTCACGGTTATTTTCCAATGTTGCGTGAGCTGCACACGTATCACTAGCCGGGGACCTGTATGGGGCGACTCCTTGCTTTGTAGGGCGACGTGGTTCGGCTGTTCCACGCGGAGCAGGAGAAGTTCCTCACAATGGACGAGTACCGCAAAAAGCAGTATGTGTTCCTGCGGTCTACGGGGCGCACCACGGCCACGGCAGCCACCAGCTCCAAGGCGCTGTGGGAAGTGGAGGTGGTGCAGCATGACCCGTGCCGGGGCGGGGCGGGCCACTGGAACAGCCTGTTCCGGCTCAAGCACCTGGCTACGGGACAGTACCTGGCCGCCGAGGTGGACGAGGATCCCAGCCCGGACCCCACACGCGCCAAGCTGCGGGTCCCCCGGAAGCCCCGTCTACTGCCTGGTGGCGGTGCCCCAGAGCAGTGATATTGCTTCCATCTTCGAGCTGGATGCGACCACACTGTCGCGCGCCGACGACCTGGTGCCCCAGTCATCGTACGTGCGCCTGCGCCACCTGTGCACCAACACGTGGGTGCACAGCACGGCGATCCCCATCGACCGGGACGAGGAGCGGCCCGTCATGTGGCGCCTGGGCTGCGCCGCCGCCAAGGAGGACCGGGAGGCCTTCGCGGTGGTGCCCGTGTCGGCATCGGAAGTGCGCGACTTGGACTTCGCCAACGACGCGTGCCGGGTGCTGCAGCTGCTGGCTGGCACGCTGGAGGGCACCCGGGCGGGCTCCACGGAGCGGCGGCTCCTGCTCCAGCTGCTTCACGAGGTGGTCTACTTCACGGCCAACCGGGAGGGGGACCCCAACAAGCCGGACCCCCTGGAGCTCGTGGTGACGCGGCCGCACCGTGAGCGGCAAAAGCTCCTGCGCGAGCAGAACGTGCTGCGCCAGCTGTTCCAGATCCTGCAGGCCCTTTCACGGACAACGGCCAGGGGCCCCTGCTGCGCATGGAGGACCTGGCAGACCCCGCTCCCGCGCCCTACAAGCACATGTGCCGCCTGTGCTACCGCATCCTCCGCCTCTCTCAGCAGGACTACCGCAAGAACCAGGAGTACATCGCCAAGTGGTTCGGATTCATGCAGAAGCAGATAGGCTACGACGTCCTGGCGGAAGACACTATCACGGCCCTGCTGCACAGCAATCGCAAGCTACTCGAGAAGCACATCACAGCCGCCGAGATCGAGACGTTCGTGAGCCTGGTGCGCAAGAACCGGGAGAGCCGCTTCCTCGACTACCTATCGGACCTGTGCATCTCCAACAAGATGGCCATCCCCGTCACCCAGGAGCTCATCTGCAAGGCGGTCCTGTCGCCCCTAGCAACGCGGACATCCTCATCGAGACTAGGTGGCGCCCTTGCCCCGACTCCAGTGAGCCCCCTCTAGAGCGTGTCTTTGTCCCGTGCTCTGACACAGGCTGGTGCGGAGCCAAGTGGAGCTGGAGATGGAGGGCGGCCCACCGGCACTTGCTGAGGAAGAGCAGGTGCTCCTGCTCTGGGACGGCGGCCGCCAGGCACAGGGCATCGTCGAGCTGGCACAGGCCAGTGACTGCCAGGCCTCTCGTGCCACCCTCGATTACTACCGGTGAGGCTCTGTGCTTTGCCCGTGTTCCTGCTCTTTGAGCGACTGCTCTTTTATTTTCCAGGCACCAGCTGGACCTTTTCTCCGGGATGTCCCTGGACAGGCAGTACTTAGCCATCAACAGCCTGTCGCCACACCTACACATTGAGCTGATTCACAAGTGAGTGATTCCACAGTAAAAGATCAGATGTAAAAAGTAACTGTTTCTAAATTATAATAAAATTTCGAGTAACTGTAGCTTAGTTACATTTTTAAAGCAACTTACGACTTAGTTCAGTTCTAGTTACGCCTCTCTAAACTATGCCAGAAAATACACAGATTTGCATTACTTTAGCCTCAACACGAGCGCTGAATGTTGTCACTGCCTCATACTTTACCGTGAACAGAGTGCTGAATCTAAATGCCATTGTATCTTTGTTGGTAAACACACTATTGGTTAATGATCACAGTGCACCTTGATGTCTTGGAATAGTTTTAACGCGGTAGCGTTAAGGAGCTTAGTGGCCCGTCGCTTTTTCAGGTGCATGGCAGACGAAAACCTGCCGTACGATTTGCGAGCCGCCTTCTGCCGGCTGATGCTACATATGCACGTGGACCGCGATCCCCAGGAGCTGATCACACCCGTCAAATACGCCCGCCTGTGGTCGGAAATTCCGGAGCACCTCTCAATCCACGAGTAAGTGACGAGAATAATTCCTGGTCTCTTGCCGTTTCCTGCAGAATGAACTGTGGCGGCAGCTGAAACACTGCACACGGTTACACTGGTGGTTTTAAATTTAGTGGATTTACGTCTTACCAAGTGCTGTGGACGGTGTTCACATGACAGTTTGACATTGCCTAACGCCAGAATATCACGTGACACCGACGTTACGTGGCACCAGGAAGCCACAATCGCCATTGAAATTAGCGGAGAAATTTTCCTGCTCGATTTGACGGGTCATTGCATACATAAAACACGCAGGGGATCCGTTGTAAAACCTTGCAACAGACGCAGCATACTTTGCAACACGCAGCTACGACGCCAACCGGCACCCAGATCTGAGCAAAGAGGCCGTGCAGCGCAAGTTCAAGCCTACTATAACCTTTGTTGAAGACTACCTGTGCAACGTCGTGGGTCACGTCTGGTCCTTTGCTGACCGAGAGCAGAACAAGCTCACCTACGAGGTCCGGTGTGTCGGATGGGATTTTTTTCTTTTTGTACGAGGACTTTGGCAGATCTCTGTCACAGAAACCCCCAATCGCAGGTGGTCAAGTTGGCACGAGAGCTGATCTACTTCGGCTTCTACAGCTTCAGCGATCTGCTGAGGCTCACCAAGACGCTTCTCAACATCCTGGACTGCGTCCCCGAGGCAGCCATTGCCAATGGTGGGTAGGCAGATTCCCCGAGCAATGCTCCTCAAAAACGTCTTCCGCGATCTCAAAAAAATTTATTTTTTTTTCCAACAAGCTGGAGCGGAAAAGTGAAGGTAGGAGATTTGGGAAAGGATGGTGCACTTCGTGTTTCTCCTTTATCTCTGCTTAGTCCCTTGGGACCTGAGCACAAAATGTTTGTGCACGCAGCTCAGGGCACTGTGCTCAAGTCTCTGGGCGACGTCGGCACGGTGGTGGCGAACATGGTACTTGGATCGACGACGCTCACCAAGGCGCCCGCGCCGGCACCTCGCAAGGGCCCCGCAGAGGACACTCTGGTCATGGACACGAAACTCAAGATCATCGAGATCCTGCAGGTAAGCAGCCGAAAGATTAGCTTGGCTAGACTGCCTGGGCCTGGACCCTGATTGCCTGTCGGATCTCTCGCAGATTCATCCTCAACGTGCGGCTCGACTACCGCATCACTGGACTGCTGACCATCTTCAAGCGGGAGTTTGATGAGAGCCACGAAAGCGGATGAAACACTCATTGTTGGCGACAAAGGTGTGCTTGAAGTCTGTTGATGGTGTCAGGGTCAAAACAAGTGGATAACCATGCTTATTTTATTTTTTTTTTGGTGTTGAGGGGGCAATGACTGCTACCATCTGTTTCTTAAAGACATGTACCGATACATTTTATACACTAGTCTGTTTACCTTTAGTTTCAGTATGATGAAGGCATTGTCTTAAGTTTTCTATAAACTATCAGGAGGCATCTTAAAAGGAACTTCCCAAATACTTCAAGGTGGCAGCTAGTGTTTCAGTGTTGTTCAGAGCCAGCATACTTAGCTGAGGAACCTAGCTGTGATGAAGCAGTCTCTAACTGAAATTTCGGCTGCTACTTGGAATCTTCCAGAAAGATTCTTTTCGAGTCCTTCCCTTTGTAAAAATCTCAGCTTGAACTTTAGAAATGAACTAGGACACAAGGAAGAAAGGACAGGATAGAACACACAGCTGACTACCAACGATATTTTAGTATAAACTTCTTCCTTGCGCGTTTGCTCCTTCATTTTGCAGGTCCCATGTAGGCACATCACCTATTATTAAATTACCTTATTCCCCTAATACAGATCACTCCCGATATTTACACTTATACAAAATATATACAAAGCATTTACAAAATTCTTAGACAATTACTGTTTTTTAAACTTAACCCGCCACAAGCTTGTGCTCTTGTTTGAGGCGTGACATTTCGTTAGGTATTATCTTTCTTTTTTGTCATGGTGATTGATGGGGTGCTGACGCAATCCTTCGCATGCTCCTCGATGGCCAGCGCCTGAGCATCTCGCGTGCATGAGGCATTGTTGTTTCTGGCAAGAATGGTGGGTACTGCTAAAGCTACACTGCTACCGGCGTGTCCTCCAATGAGCTGCCAGATGTCCTGCGCTGTTCCCTTAGTGACGCTGCATGTTCACGGGCTCTGTCGTTGATACATCGGCCCGTTTGGCCGATGTATGCATTTCCGCAAGACAGAGGATTGTGGTACACCACTCCTGTAGTGCATGAGAGATACTGCGTTCTGTAGGGCACGTGTTGCAGGATTTTTCTACTGTCTTCTTTAGGTTCACTTCACTGCACATAGAGTAGGCTTTGTTGGGCGCGAGCATACTACTTGAACGTCATTTCTTGCTGCAACCCCATCAATCCACCATAGACAAAAAGAAAGACAATACCTACGAAATGCTCACGCCCCAAACAAGAGCACGAGCTTGTGGCGAGGTTAGTTTAAAAAACAGTAATTATCTAAGAATTTTGTGTAAATGCTTTGTATATATTTTGTATAAGTGTAAATATCGGGAGTGATCTGTATTAGGGGAATAAGGTAATTTAATAATAGGTGTATCATGCTCTACATGGGACTCAAAATGAAGGAACAAACAGCTGTAAGGAAAGAAGTTTATACTAAAATATCGTTGGTAGTCAGCTGTGTGTTCTATCCTGTCCTTTCTTTCCTTGATGATCCTGGTTCATTTCTAAAGTTCAAGCTGAGATTTCTACAAAGTATGTACCAACAAGCTCAACTCTTAAGCGTTGTTCATTTCCTTCCCTTTATTAGCTTGAATTACTTTCATATTAAAAAACAAAAACAAATGAGAATTTATACAACTGAAACTATTGTGATGTGATCAGGAAAGCTATGCCGAGCGTTTCAGAGCTTGTTCAAGTTTTGGTTATCCTAAAGCCTTCTTTTGGTGTAAAAAAGCCGCCTAATGCAAACTTTCTGTCCCCTCGTGGCCTCAATCTCCGCAGACTATACAAAAAATCCGCAAAATACGGAGGCATAGCAAAAACGCTCAGCTCCGGTGTTGGCTACCGCTGCTGTCTTCCCACACCGGAGAATTTCTTGTGGTTGCATACATGGCAAGGTGCACTCAAACTTAATAGACAAAATTTATCAGGGCAGTAGATCTTACTGCCATTTTCAGTCTATAGACATATCACTGATAGGTGACATAGTTTGCAGAGACACGCCAGTGAGATAAGTATTCTAGCATTTTTCTCAAGTCCACCTTTTTTTTGCTGGTAAACAGAGGGAAGCTGGGACCCCAGGGTTGCGTACGCCTGTGTGGGTGTGAAGCAGACAAACACAAGTTTGTCTACTTCTTGCAAGGAGTTGCAATTATGTCAGAAAGTCGAGCTCTTATTGGCTGATTGAAAAAAATAGTGGGTAGACCTTAAGGTGTCTGGCATGAGGTCTACCCACTATCCGCTCAATCAATGCCAATCAGCTCGGCGTCGTTTTGACATCACCGCAACTCCTGTGTCAGAAGCAGACGACTTGCTCTCTGCATTGTAAAAGTTTTCAGATTCCATAAGTCTTATTGCCACCATCAGTCTAGACCACATACTGTATGTCCCTGACTGATGAAATAGTTAACAGAGCACGCTGGTGTAATCATATTCTAGTGTTTTCCTCAGTTCTTGTGCTGTTTGATGGTCAACAGAGGGAACTTTAACACTAGGAGCCCATGAATGCCACCACAAAAATTCAAAGACATCTTTCTCTTTGTCCCCTTTGTACAGGCATCGACATGGAGCGCATTGGCCGAGAGGCGGAGGCCATCTTTGGTGGCACGTGAGTTCCTTGGCGTGCTGGAGTGTTACGGAGGGCAGGTGGCCTAACCTGTCCATCAACCTTCCTTCCTTCCGCAGCGAGGACTTGGGCGATGTGGACCTAGACGGCGAGGAGCGGCCGGACGTTCCTCCGTGTGCTCCTGCACTTGACGATGCACGACTACCCTCCCCTGGTGTCCGGCGCCCTGCACCTGCTCTTCAAGCATTTCACGCAGAGGCAAGAGGTGCTGCAGGCGTTCAGGCAGGTGCAGCTCCTCGTGTCCGCCAGCGATGTCGGGAATTACAAGCAGATCAAGGCCGATCTGGACAAGCTGCGCAACCTCGTCGAAAAGTCCGAGCTCTGGGTCTTCAAGGTATGCCGTCGGGAACCGAGCGCGTCCCCGCGTTCGGCTAGGGTTAGAGGGGACGTAAGCCTTAGTTTCTAATTTTTAAATTTTGAGGTTTTCGGTTTTAGAAATTAATTATACACCCTTACACTAAATTTCATAGCCATGCACCGAATGGTTACGTTGATATAAAATATTTTCAACAGATTGTGAGGTAGTAACAAAGTAAAGGAGTTCAATGTTTGAATGCATTTTTCTCAGTTCCACTTTTTGCTGCGAATTTCATGCGAAGGAATCTTTTGTTCGAAGGTAAAATTATTCTGACAGCTCAATCTTGGTGTTTCTGAATTGAAATTTACTGAGGAATTGGGCTAGCTACTTTATTTCGTTTTAAGTTAAAGTCCTCATTGAGAAAAAAACTAAGTTTTCAAAAATTGACATACCGTAGAATACCGCGCATCCGCCCATACCACACTCAGCGCCCATACCCAAATTTGTAAGATTTAAGAAAATATACAGAGTACATTATATGTAAAATTGATTACCGGACAAGTGCCCATTCCTCATTTTTTCGCGATTATCTCTAAATTTTGAGTGGGCCCTTGCCACGGTATTTTACGGTAGGACAGATATGCATCTCATGTTTTGAGGTGATCACTCTTCCTGAAAAATTCACATTTGAGTTATAGAAACTAGATAGCCCGAAGTCCACATCCCCACTTTATTTTCCAAGCAGTTAATATGATGCTTAATAGCTTCATTTGCATGTCATAGATTTCTTAGCGAAGAGTGACACATCTTATGCAGGTATGTAAAGTTGTCCTAGAAAGCTAAAAGTTTGCACAGTACACCTACATCTGAAGTTAAATCCCCCCTACAAATTTCATTCCGATCACTTTAGTAGTTCAGAAGTTCAACCTCTAGCCAGTGTCCCCCTTAAAAGGGATACTGAAACAAAAATTGAAATTTTCAAATTTCGTTCGGAAATGGGTCAAGCATGACGTGTAATAACCGTAATTCATAATCGCACGTTTGTATTTTGAACGATTGGCTATATTTTTCGTTCCAAACGGTGCACTCGAGCGAGCGCTCGAAGAGAAGCGAACGGAGGGCGCGATGCGTCATGGGATATCCGGCGCAAACAAAAACAGAAAGAAAAGTTTCCCCGCATTCGTGACGTAGCAAGGCTGGCGGGATTATGAGCTTTGCCCTTGGTGGCGTTGTCAGCGTTGTGGTGGTGTCAATAGCGTCAGCGCGTTACAACCGAGCCGTTCGAAGTGCCCGTGGGGTGACGAGCGTGTGGCTGGCCCAAGAAGCACGTAGCTTCACAGCACTGTCAGCTTAGGGCTGAACGGGGTGGGAAAAGCAACTTTTGTCCGAGTTTTGAGCGACTGGCTAATCTTCTAGGGGGAGAATGGCTGCATCCGGCTGCACAAACGAGGGTCCGAGAAAGAGGAGAGTCCACCCTTTCCGTCTTCTTGGACTGTTTGGTTCAATGCGCGATTTGTGAGTTGAGGAGGAAAGCTAAGAAGGAAAATGTTGAAATGCCAAAGAGCGGCGCTGTGCCAGAGGAATCTGCTACGTCACGACTACGTAGCAGATTCCACAACGTTGCTAGACTACCTCCCAAATAGGCTCCGCATGCATCCACCAGGTGCACATTGGAAGATCGTTTATTTAGCTTTAAAATTAGTTTTCTTGTGCCTTTCAATGGAAGACTGGTGTTTTTGAGGTTAGGGTGCAACATGCAACACATTCAAGCTAGAAAATGAGCGCTGAAATTTCGTTTCCCTACCCCTTTGAGGGATGACACCACCTTCAAGTGTCAACTTTTAAACCAGTAGCTCACTATTGATGAAATTTGGAGGGTCTATTCATTTCGTTGCCAAAATGCACTCTATGAAATTTCATCTCTGTAGGACTATTTTCCGATGAGCTACAGGGGAGGTACACAGCTATTGATGTAAGTCGCCTCACTTGGCAAGGAAATCTATCATATAAAATTGCTGCAGAATATTGAGCATTTCTAAGCTTCAGCCTTAACTAGAACATATGGTGTGGGGGGCTATCTATTTTTACCTTAAAATCCATGTTTTTTCTATGCAAAATGTAAATTTGAAAAGCATTCCACATAATGGGGCATTTTCTCCTCATCAAAACTCTACTTTTTGGCAATAAGAACTTTATTTAAATAGAAAAAATCAGCAGAACCCATCCTTTGGGAATGATTATCTACGTTAATGCGAATAGCATCAAGCGGTCTACGGAGTTATGCGCGTTCGTCAGGTGGCCGGCACACTCTAGATACGCCAGCCCACTCTTGAGGCGATTCTAAATTTGTTGACACTTTCACAGCCCTGCGCACGATCTCCGCAGCCCAGCACGTGCGTTTGTGTCACTTAGGAAGGCGAGCAAAGCACGCGCCATACGCACAAACACTCAAAATGGTACCGACCAGACTTTCTGGCGTCTCAGCTAGTCTCAACCAGCGGTACTCTAAACGGTTGTTTATATCTTTACCATAGGACGCGCTTTACAGGCGCTGTCACAGCTACCGGTGCGCTGCGCGTTCCATGCACGAGGGCTCATTCCGCTCTCGTGAGGCTGAGTACGGCCGCTACATCACCCTCTCCCGAGCGCGGGAGAGGGTGAGCTAGCGGCCGATGCTCAGCCTCACGAGAGCGGAATAGCCCTCGTGCATGGACATGCGCACCGCTAGCTGTGACAGCGCTGTACAGCGTCCTATGGTAAAGATATAAACAACTGTTTAGAGTGCGTTGAATGACTGCCTTCATAGCTCTGTGGTTAGCGCGTCTGCCTGCTGATCAAAGGGTCAACGGTTCGAATCCCAGCCGGCGCCGGTCTTTTTTATTTATTTATCGACCCGCGGCGTAAGAGGTTAGATAGCCAGATAGATAGATAGATAGATACATAGATGAAAAGTGCGTGAAGTATCCAAAGAATGCTATTCGCATTAAAATAAATATCTAGCCCCCTTCATCATTAAATTTTAGTTCAGAAACATCCGCAGCAAAGAATACATTCGGCGATTCATTGAAATGATAGATTTCCTAAAACGAAAGTTGCTGCAAAAAAGTGAAACTGAGAAAAACCTGTTTCAAAGTTTCACACCACTATATTTGCTTTTTCTGGTGGTGGTGGCAACTAAAAGGCACCAAGAGCGTAGATGGTGCCTTCTGCTTACACCCAATCTCCAGCATGGCTTTGCTGAGTGAGTCTGAGCTTAAAACGCTTTCTTTGAGTGTCATTTTGTTGTCGGCATCGGGACATTGATTGTGAAATGAGTGAGGAATTGGGTATGCTTGCAATACACGAACCAACATCAGCAAGTATGGGCGGGGCAAGCATCCTTGAAATACAAAGCAGATAAACCCACGTGACGTTCTATAAATGAATGCTGGTTTTAGTCAGTTTTGTGTTCAATCAGGGTGGGCTTTTCAATTCTTGGCCATATGCATAGCCTCTTCTATGTGAAAGCTGGACTTGTGGGTGCTCTTGCCCGAATAGAGTTTACTCTCGAGCAGAGATATTTAATGGACTGAAACTGTGAAGAAATGCTCTTTCCAACGAGTATGATCATCATCCGAGGGCATACTCGGTGCAAAGCTACAGCAGTTTGAAGATAGGAAACAGAACTTTCACATTTCAAAAACACGCAATTTTGCATCGTTGGCTGACCGAAAATGTTTTATTTCTCCGTAAATACTTCAGATATTGCAATAAAAATTTGCAGGAGTTTACTCTATTAGTTGTGGAACCGCAATACACAAAAATAGGAAAGTTTGTTTTTTTCTCAAAAATTGAAATTTCTAGGTGGTGTCCCCCCTTAAGACAGAAGAGACTGTTTTCTCTCAAAGCCGTGTCACTAGTAGTGTTTTGCACTATTGCGACTTGTTTTCTCGTGTCCCTCCTCCCAATCATTGCCGTTCTAAGTAAGAATTGAGTTGGACCTAGGACCTAGGCAAGTCTTTTTTTAATTTATGGGATAAAAAAGTTGTATTTTTTGCCCACCATGTGAGAAGGAACAAAAGCAATAGCTGTAGCACGGTCGCGCAATGCAGGTGAAATGGTGCCGTCGTGTACCCGAGGACAGAAATGCAGTGTGGTTAATTCCCATCGCGGTTGGCATCGTAGACGCCACTAACGACCGCCACGAGTGCTCAGTGATTCTTGAAATAAGCGGGTAAGAGCTGTGGAAGTTTATAAAACCATCCAACAATACACGTAGCAGCTCAGGTTACCGGGGCTCCCCTCTTTTCTTTCCTCGCACGGCACGGCCGGTGAGAAGACCCGACTTCTCTGGCCACGTACCAGCAGCGTAGCTGTTAAGGGCTGGTTCCCCCAGTTTCGTGTCCGTGGACAAAGAAATCTCGACACAACCTTTGGACAGCTGCCGCCATCTATGAGCAACGGTGGCAACCAGACGACCGGCTTGCTGGTTGTCTGGTTGCCGCCGTGTTCACGATAAGCGACAGCTCTGAGGTCTTTTCGCTCTGGTTTTCACCAGAGTGGAAAGGCTGAATTTCTCCAGGCGTCGTTTTCGAGGTCGTCCTAGAAGTACGTCCCTGAGGTCGTCTTTGAGGTGTCCTAGAAGTCGTCTTTGAGGTTGTCCTAGAAGTTGTCTTTGAGGTTGTCTGAGAGGTTGTCCTTGAGGTCGTCCTAGAAGTCGTCCTTGAGTTGTCTGTTAGGTTGTCCTAGAAGTTGTCTGAGAGGTTGTCCTTGAGGTTGTCCTAGAAGTCGTCCTCGAGGTGCGTCTAGACGTCGTCCCTGAGGTCATCCTAGATGTCGTCTTTAAGGTTGTGCTATGAGGTCGTCCTTGAGGTCGTCCCTGAGGTCGTCCGAGGCGTCGTCCTCTAGGCGTCATCCTCAAGGTCGTCCTTGAGTCGTCCTAGACGTCGTCCTTGAAGTTGTCCGAGACCACGTCCTCTAGAGCGTCGTCCTTGAGGTCGCTTAACAAGTCCTTGAGGTCGTCCCACCATAGCGCAGCTCCACTGGTTTTCCTTCTTCATCAAAGTGGAAAGGCTGAAAGTTTTCTTTCCATAAGAACGACCATAGCCGATGGCCTTGAAATCTTTGTAAAGTGTCGCCTGTGAAGCTATCGCTTTAAAAGGTTTTCTTTTTGGTTAATACCTCACACAGTTAACTGCAATTGAAATGCACGGTATAACGAAATGTTCTCATATTCCCATCCCACTTCTTTTACCTTTATCAAGGTAGTTTTGAACGACAGTATCAATTTAATTATTTGTTTACCCTGTCGTAACCCCACAGGTTGGTAACCGCCACTAGAAACATTGGAGCCTCTCTCTGCTGATGCAGGGTCCAGTTAACTTACCCACATGCTAACTCAATTTTGGATTTCTCTAAATGTGACGAATATACTGCATCAATGTTTCATGCTGACAACTGTTCAACCTACTGGTTATCAAACTGGGCTCCCTAGCCAGGACTTCCAGGGCACACCTCCAGGGGTTCTTTGGGCGTCCTTATTGCCTCTATCGTCTCTGTCCCAAAGTGCTACTACCATAAAATCCCGTAAGAATGCCCACCCATCATGAAGAGATAAAGGATGAAAAATATAGGGGGAGGGGGGGGCGATTCTTGGGGATGCGACAACAAATTTTATCAAACATAAGTGTTAAACATTGGGGCACTTGCTACAGACCATGTGGCACAGGAACTGATACCACAGATCGCGGACACGGCGAATTTCCAGTGGACAGTGATATAAACACGCAGACATTCACTATATGCACTCGCGTCTCATAGGGACCGACACCACAGACCGCGCATGCAGCAGATTCGCGTGTCACGGTGTGATAAACACGTGGGAAGCCGCTACAAACTTGTATGTGACAGGAATGAAGATCGTGGACGCATCAGATTCGCTTGTCACGGTGCGATAAACATGCGAGAACCCACTTTGAACTCTCTTGTCACAAATACTACTACTGCTGATCGTGCGGTTCATGCGATTCTTTGTCGAACATCGCATGATGTTCCACGGGATGAGTACGGTGGTAAGCAATGTTTCGGAATTTTTATGTTAGGGATATTCAGCCAAAAAAACAGGATGGGCGATATCTTGGGTCAGGGTGTTCATTACCAAAATTTTCACGGTAGTGTTTTTCCACTAGCTTCAGTATGATTCAAGTTTAGCAATGCTACCCATCAGTGTTGCTGGATTGGGCACCCCCATTTCTTTCCAACTCCGAAATCTAATAATTCCATTTCTTTCAGCTCCTAGGAATGGAGACACAGGGCCCATTCCCACTCCTGGAATGGCTGAACTCTACCATTCCATTCAGATAATTTCTAAACATGACAAAATGTCTCTTGGCAGCTACATTGTGTTATCGGAAAGAGCAGCATAAAGCTGACATTATTAAATGCAGAAACAACTGCAAAAGCATGCAAAATTCTTCCTCAAAGCACTCATTCTACTAAAGTGAGCGGTGGTCCCATAAAGCGCTTTGTGGCTTTTGATGTCACTTTAGACATTGATTGCACGATCAAGCGTAGAAGGCTTGCGACAGACACCAAAAATTAAAACCACCAATTTTCTTTGTAAACAGATTGTATACCCTTCGCATACACGTGGTCAGTGCGTTGTTTGTTTGACAAGGCCTTAAAAATGTCTAGTTTGTGCATGGCGCAATACGAAGCTATCTTTCTCTCGCTTCGAGTATACCTGCGCAAAAGCACCGCTAGTACTCTGTCAGAAGTGATGCCGCGTATACTGTATTTACTCGCATGATGAACACAACCCCCACAACAAGCATCAATATTTTGACTTTTTTTTCCCTCGCGTGATAAATGCACCTCCACTTTTCAGCTCCACAAGTCTCTAACTGCACCCTAACCCAGCTAGCCACAGAGCCAATTTTCTTTTGCCGCCAAGTGGCCAGGCTGTGTCAAGTCAAGCCAAGCCAAGCCGCTCTCGTAATGGCTGCAGAGTGCGTAGTTGCGGAAGATTATTAACTGTGAAACCAAGCAGCGTGCACACCTAACTTGAAGCTGGGGTCGAGGAATTGCCCAGCCCCAGACATTCTTCGCCCATCGGACGCATTAATGTCAACAAACACACCATCGTCTGTGATCTGCTTTCGGACAATGAAATCATGAAAGTGGTAAAGCCCAAGAACGGTCGCGTCGCTTTACGTGCTGAGTGAGCTTCGTAAGGTGTTTTTCCTTTGGCAAAAGGCACGCCGAAAACGCCCTAAAAAGGTTCGCAATTTAGGAAACATGGGTACTGTGGCGCATTCACGATCAGTTGCGTGTGCGCTTCCGTCAGTGGAGATGTGCCACAGTACGCTGCCGTGTCATATTGGCACCTAAAATGACATTTGCGCAAAGTGTGTAAAGGCAAAAATGTTACCCTGTGCAATGATCGCACCCCCAATTATGTGTAAATTTTTTTGAGAAATGTGTGTTCATTACGTGAGTAAATATGGCACCTGCCCCAAATCTTCATGCACTACTGCAAGCACACAAAACCGCTGACAAAGTGCAATTACTATGGTACCAGCACGAAGGATTGTGTGACCATACTAGGGTACCTGTCTTAAAACCTATATTTTTACAATTTTTGTAGTCTTGTGCGAATAGTGGATTTTGAGTTCGAAGCGAATTCGAAGCGAGTAGAGGTTTTGGCTGAATACTTTCGATTTGAATATCGAATAGTTTTTCCACGCCTTTCGCTATCATTGCATAATGCTTAAACGAAAACCGAGCTAAACTTGTGAAGGTTGCTCCACTTGTTCATTTATAAGCTAAGTTTAATCTATCTATATTTAGGAACTGTGACCTCAGAAGGTCTGATTTCTTGGGATGGCAAGTAAATGACAGATTTGACATAAAATGAATCCTATAGAGATGGCCAACTATTTATAATTTAACTATTTAATGGCCAACTATTTATAATTTAACTATTTAATTTACAAATCTTGTTATATAAAATATTGTTTCTTTAATCTCGAGTTAAAAAAGAATGAATCGCTCATGATGAACGCAAGTTGTAAGGGCATTTCTGCCTAACATAATATACCCTTGCATAATAGTCAGTTTAATTTTGAAACTTTTACAACAATGTAGATATACACATTCAAGAAGTTTTCCATTGCCAGCACGCGTGCACCATCCCACTTTTCAATATATGCTTTTCTTTCAAGCACACAATTGCGATATTCATACTTTTCCAAGTGTTTATCGCTGCGGGTTACCCGTTGAGTGCGCTTCTTACCGAGCACCGATGTAATGCAGGAAAGCAACACCCACGGAGCTCGCTTCCGCTGGTATTGCTTCTCCGCAGTGCATTGGTGCTTGGTAAGAAGCGCACTTAACGGGACTAACCTGCCACAACCAACACTTAGTGAATAGTGCAGTTCTTCTCGAAGCGAATATTGAATAGTGTATTATTCGAATAACCCTACATTTTTGATATTCAATTCAATTCACTCGTTTCCTACGCAAGCACTAGAAGATCTGATAAGCTAAAAGCTACATGCCAGTTATGCTTGGTTACAGCAGCTTTGTTGCGTCTCGCGGTGCCAGGAACGATACCTTGTTCTTCTACAACAGTTGTGGCCAAACCACAGCTCGCGAGCCGCATGAGGCTCTTTGCGGGTCCAAGTGTGGCTCGCGGCTCCCTGGTGAGGGTGCCCCCCTTCCCCTTCTGTGTCCCCAGGACGAGAAGAGTTCTATAATTTTAAGAAAAAGCTCACAGTCTTGGCTGCCTTGTATTAGTAGCTGGACTACTAATACATTAGTAGTAAAAGTAGCTGGACTACTTTTTGACACATACATGTGTACAGTGAGTCTGTTTCGTGAAAGAGTAAGTGGATAGGCGAGCTGGTTGATGTTGCACATTTTTGAAAAAACCGTAGATGTCGGGCGAAAAGAAGACAAACATAAAATGTCTCAAATTGAGACGTTTTGTGTTTTGTCCCCTTCTTCATCTGTTGTCTCCGGCTTTTTAAAAAATGTGTGACCCTGTTTTGTCCTAGAAATAATTTCGAACCGTATACGCAGAACGGGCATCAGGGGCAGTGGCTGGCTAGCGAACCATATATTAATTTTTTCCTAGCGGTTGAAGGAACATTCTGCTGCCTGGTAATATTTGTTGTAGTCGACAATTATACTTGTCCATTTTGGAAAGGACTGTTCCTCCATATCATTTCTCGTGAGAAGTAGCTCTGCCCCCCCCCCCCTCCCTTCCTAAACACACACACTCACGCATAAATTTTTCCCTGCGGCTCTCTGAACTTTTGTAGTTTTGTCTCTAAGCCCATGTCACTCTGGCCACCCCTGCTCTACAACTTTTCAGTTGTTATTGCTTCACTGGGGTACACCACTCTCATCCTAAGAGCCAGTTTGATCGTGCACTAGTGTTGTGCAAGGAGGCCAGTGGCGTGGCTAGGAATTATTTTCGGGGGGGGGGGGGGGGCTTTGTACTATCATCTTGTAGTTGACGTACTGTATAATTCACGGGTACAGACACGGCCGTCCCCGACCCCTTCGGTTGGCTGGAACAATTCGGTATTCAATCAATATCTCGTCCTTTACTAAAAAAAGAGAAAGAAAAAAGACGATCTTAAAGGGATGTTTGGACCCCCAAACCACCCCTTTGCCTACGCCACTGCAGCAGACCGTAGGTCCTAACTAAAGATAGTAGACACAGTTCGCTTAAGAACCGAGCCCATTTCATTCCCACTCCATTCCGGGCGAGATGCATCTAACTCCATTCCCATTCCATTCCTTCCCGTCACTGCCGCCATTCCATTCCCATTCCATCCCGGGGCGCGAAAGTGTGGAATAATTCTAGACTCATTCCAACTCCAGAGTGGCAACTCCGCAACTGTCTTACCCATTGATGATTGACTATGAGCCAAATGCTTCCAGATTTTTTTCTATTTTGTCAATTATTGCTAGCAAAGTATCTTAAGCTCCTGTACTGTTTTATAGCAAGTTGTCGAGATGGAGAGATATTCCTCGGTTATCCTTGTCCTTGAAGGTGGGCAGGCATTCATCAAGACGAAAACGTTTGGTCTTTTGGACAAGGTCCTGGTCCAGCACTTCAAGGACGAGGTCTCGAGGATTAGGTTTTGAGGGCCAGGGTTTGCCTTAAAGCAGACTAATGTTGAGAAGTGGTCTTCAGGGCCAGGCCCTGAGGACTAGAGGCTTGAGGGCCATGAGCAGATCTTAAGGACCAGTACCAGGCTTTGAGGATAAAGACCAAGTCTTCAGGTCCAGGACCTGTCTTGAACTGGACTGGTCTTAAAAACCAGCCTTGAGTCTCATGGATCAGGTCTTGTGGACTGGGATCAAATCTTAAGGACCAGTAACATGTTTTGAGAATGTGGGCCAGATATTGAGGACCAGGTCCAGGTCTTGAGTCCTATACTTTGTTTCACCTTAAGGGGGGACACCACCTTAATTGTGCACTTTCTGAGAAAAAAACTGATCACTTTTCTCATTTTTATCTATTGTGGTTCAACAACTAATAGTGCACACTTTTGCAAATTTTTATTACAATATCTGAAATATTTACAGAGAAATAAAAAAATTTCAGAAATCCGACGATGCAAAATCATATGCTATGGAAATGTGAAAACTCTGTTTTTTTATTTTCTAACAACTGTAGCTCCACACCGGTACTCCCTAAAGCAAAGGTCTCAAACACGCGGCCCGCGGGCCGCATGCGGCCAGCGACTCGCTGAGACGCGGCCCGCACTGCAACCGGCTACGGGTCCCGGTTCCCATGTCTCGAGCGCTAGAAACGGCGTGCGCCATCGTGATCTCATCTTGCCGATTTATTTTCGCTCAAAAAGTCGCTCCGCTGTTTTAACGTATTCACAGTTTTTAATTATCTGCGTTCATTTGCCCTTTGTTTCACTTTATCGTTTGCTTCCCAGCTTTTTGTAATGTGCAAGAATTTCGCTGCCAGGCTGCAAACGCGAGCTCTATGTTGAAGGATGCATTTCGGCTGCGCGAACTCTCGGTCAGCAGGAGCAACTGCCGAAGATAAATCTAGTGAGCTCGGGCTTCTCGCCTCTAAAATATCACCATAAAAAGACAAGTATGAGTGTTGTAATAAAAATCATCGGGGAAGTAAGAACTGCCAAATAACTGATTGTTTTTAGGGACATGTTGACTTGGTTAATTCCTGAATAAATTGAGTAACGGGAACGACAGTGTACATACTTTCTTGTTCTATTAAAAATGCGAGCGCGTTGGCGGGGCAATGTCATTTTAATAATTTTTATCACATCAGGTCAGGGCCTAAAGTAGTAAAGTAAACAAATCAAATCTAAAAGTGCCACTGGCAAAATTGAGTTTATAAAAAGCATAGAGCACGAGGTCTCTTCCCTTTTGAATCTTCTGAACCCCCTTCCTTCGCCCCCCCCCCGCCCCAACCACCTAACGTTGGCCCCCATGCCTTCCAGGTGTCGGCTATGTGGCCCCCACGCTCAAATGAGTTTGAGACCACTGCCCTAAAGTGACGATCATACTCTCGTTGAAAAGAGCATTTCTTCACAGTTTCAGTACTAAGCATATTTGTTAGAGAGTAAACACTATTGGGCGAGAACATCATAAAAGTCCAGCTTTCCCGTGGAAGAGGCTATGCACATGGCCAAGAATCGAAAAGCCCACCCTGATTGAACAGAAAACTAACTAAAATTAACATTCATTTATAGAAAGTTACGCGGGTTTGTCTGCTTTGTATTTCGACGATGCTTGCCCTGCCTATACCTAATTGCTGATGCTGGTTCATGTATTGCAAGCATGTCCGATTCCTCACTCGTTTCATAATCAAGGTCCACATATCGACAACAAAATGACACTCGAAGAAAATGTTTTAAGCTCGGACTCAGTCAGCAAGGCCATGCAAGAGATAAGGTGTAAGCAGAAGGCACCGCTCTTGGTGCCTTTTAGTTGCCATCGCAGCCAGAAAAATAAAATGGAGTAGTGTGGAGGCTTCAATTGATTTTTTCTTCTCAGTTTCACTTTTTTGCAGCAACTTTTGTTTTAGGAAATCTATCATTTCAATGAATTACCAAATTTATTCTTTGCTGTAGATGTTTCTGAACTGACATTTAATGAGGAATGTAGCTAGATATTTTTTTTTCCTACTTAAATGAAGTTCTTTTTGCCAAAAAGTATTGTTTTGATGAGGAGCAAATGCCCTATTATGTGGAATGCTTTTCAAATTGTCATTTTGCATAGAAAAAGTCCAGATTTTAGAGTAAAAAATAGATAGCTGCACTCCCCATGTGTTCTAGTTGCAGCTGAAGCTTAGAAATGCTCAATATTTTGCAGCAATTTATATGATAGATTTTCTTGCCAAGTGAGGGGACTTATATCAATAGCTGTATACCTCCCCTGCAGCTTATCGGAAAATTGTCCTACGGAGATGAAACGTCATGGAGTGCACTTAGGCAATGAGATGAATAGTCCCTTTAAATTTCATCAATATTGGGCAACTGGTTTAAAAGTTGACAGTTCAAGGCGGTGTCACCCCTCAAGACCAGATGCAGCCGACGCTACGAGCCGATGGGACAAATCGGAGAGCGTCAAAAGCACACCACCGTGGTGTTCATCATATTTTTGTATGTGTTCTATCATCTTTGAAGCAATCATAAACAGAAAAAGGCACAGTGACTCACACCTTTGATGCTGCTTGATTGGTCCCACTACCTCATAGCGTCGGCTTCGTCTGGACTTGAACCGAAACAAGGTATAGTCCTTGTTTGACCCTGGTTCATAGCAGGCTTTATTTGGAGGATGCTGCCATTTTATCCCTCCTCGATTGAAACTTGGATTCCAGGCACGGGAAGAAGACCCAGACCAGGAGACGGACATGGACAAGCGTCTGATTCTGCGGGGAGACTCCCTGCGGCCCGTGAGTGAATCATTGCAGAGGGGCCACAGGGAACATGGGGCGTGACGGGACATGCCTTTTACAGGAGCTGGTGCCAGCCAAAGAGGCGGGGGAGCTCGAGGCATCACTGAGCCCAACCAGGGCCGACAATTACGTCACCATCCGTCAGGTGAGGCCCCCCAACCAGAATCTCGCCTTACAGTTGTTCCCTCCCTCCTAAAAACAAAAGGGTTTTGGGTGATGGCAGCATCTGCCTTCTGAATCAGTGAGTTAAAACACGCAAAAATACCTTGATTCTACGTATAAAGCCAGGAATCATGGAGGTATGAAGCTTCTGGAGGCGACATGACACCACCAGGGGAGGTGAAGCCAGAAGTGTGGAGGGACTGACCCCAGTGATGACCAAAACGAAGAGGCGCTATTGGACAAAAGGAGAGCTGACTTAACAACTGTTTTGGTCACACTTGGGGCCCCTCTTCTGGTTTTGGCTGTTGTTGGGGGCGTGTCTCTCCACACTTGTGGCTTCACCTCTGGTGGTGTCATGTCGCCTCCAGAAGCTTCATGTCAACATGCCAGAAATACACAGAATCTGGACTGAGGAGCTGTCATGAGGTGATATGTATTTTTTTCCTACTATACTTAATGGTCTGTGTTGACGTGATGTCATGAGCGTGTCATGCGAGGTCAGGTCATGTGATGTCACAGTGTCATGTTGTGGTGTCGCACAATATCCTATGACACCGTCATGTCACGGGATGCCATAATTCATTTGTACTAGTGTGATCATGTAACTCTGGTGGATCATACAACCTAAAGTGATTACACTACAGTCTAAGCTCATTACAGCAAATCTGGTTACAATAGACATTTGGATATAACATACCGATTTGTGAAGTTCGGTTGGTTTTTCTCTACATACCATTGACTAAACTTCCTATCTGCATACAACATATTCCTTTTACAACAGACATAAATCTTGGTCAAAATCAAGGTCTGTTATAACGAGCTTAGACTCTATCACTAACCCAAAACGATTGTGCAATGACATAACCTACAGGGATCGCATGGTCGTGTAACCTATCCCGATATCAGGGCGGCAAATGTTTTGCTGCAAATCGAATACACGGCAGCTCTAACGACACTGATTCAAGCCAGTCTGTTGGCGCGGTGGTAGAGCATCAGACTGCGGAGAGAGATGTCTGTGGTTCAACTTCTGGCAAGGGGCTTTTGTAAAGACACCTGACCAGGCTATCATAAATGTGTTTTATGCTACGTTTTCTATGAGAAAATTGTCACGAACCAGTGACACGTTGGGAGCGTTACAGATGTTAAGATTAGATATGAAGATATGTAAGGTTTGAGCCCCCTGCGGGGCTCGAACCTGGGTTGATGCAGTGGCAGTCGGATGCTGTAGCCACTGAGCTACCAGCCCAGCTGGTATGGATGGGTGAATGTTTTTATTTGAATGCAAAAGTGCTGGCAACAGTGGCAGGTTATGGATGAAAATAATAAAAATAAATAATAATAATAATAATAAATAAAAACATCAATCAATAAATAGATACAAAAGGAAAATAAATCAATAAGAAATAAAGTAAATAAGGAATAAAATAAGCAAAAAGAAATAAAACTAACAAGTAAACAAATTTATTGATTAATTACTAACAAGCAAACAATAAGTAAAAATTATAAAAATAATAATCAGAGTTGGATATTAAAGCAACACAAACGACACACAGGGTGTGGTTTGTGCGGGACAGATTTCGTGCTCCCTGGTCTTTGTATACATCAGTGGTTCCCAACCTTTGATGCTTCGCAGAGTTTCTGTGGATCGGTGGAGATGATGGAGGACCCTGCTCTTGGTGAGGGGAAGGAAAGGTGTAGGTTAATTATGATAATGATTTTATAAATGAATATAACTAAGGGTACGTGCAGTAGACTTCTCTCGTTGACATAAACACGAACAAACCTACAGGGAAATCAGAATGTTTCTTCTCAATCTGAAAGAAGGTAAACTTTTTGCTGGGCTTGACTGATGAGGCAGGGCTTTGAAGACCCCTAGAATGCTTTCGCGGACCCGAAAGGGTCCGCAGACCCATTTGGGAACCACTAATCTAAATCATCGAGCCCGTATAAGTTTTGTAACAACTTATCGTGATGCTCAGATTCTAAAAACCAGCCTATGAAAGCATTCTGCTTTAACAACTGGTAACTTGCGGAAGATTCTACGCCAGTTCAGAGACCTTGTTGCGCCTCGGACAGATCCTGGAGCGACTCACGCGGCTGTGCTACCAGACAGGGCCCGGAGGTGCCAAGCGTCAACGGAAGCACGAGCAGCGACTGCTGCGCAACATGGGGGCACACGCTGTGGTGCTGCAGCTGCTGCAGATTCCCTATGACAGGGTGAGGGAACGTCTCGTCATGTGGGGCTGTGTGCAGGAACGCCTACCTTGAGGACTCTTGGGTCGTACTCTTCTGTGACCTGGGCACTTCCAGTTGCCGGACGATGCAAATTTTCTGAACCGAGGAAGGAAACTTGCATCTGAAAAAGAGAGACCGAAATCAAGACAAAAATTGGAACCTGCAAGAATGGTTGCTCACTGCTTCATATTTTTGGAAAATGATCCCTAACGAGGAACTTGGCCGTGTGGAGCTTGCAAGATGTTTCCAAGTTTGGATATTTGGATACGCAAGATGTTCCCAAGCAAAACAGGTCTTGCGAGCTAATTTTATGTGGGCATTCGTGCACTCCTTTAATTAATTTGCGTGTAGCGGGTAAGCGTACCTGATGAAAGGGTCTCAGTGTTTTTTACCGAGTACTAACGAAGCAGGTAGAAGTGTTTCTATTGACATTACTGCCTGCACTAGTTCTAGCACTGACACTAGTACTAGCTCCATTTCGACCACTAGTACGAGTGATGAGTGCTAGCTTTAGTTGTACCAGCATTGGCAACAGTACCAGCACTAGCACTATTGCATACTAGGGATAGTACTAGTGACTGGTGTTAGTTACTAGTTCTATCACTATCACTAGTACTTGCACTATTTCTACCACTAGTACTAGTGATAGTGCTAGCACTAGTAGTACCAGCATTGGCAATTTTACAAGCACTAAGCACTATTGCATACTAGTGATAGTACTAGTGTTAGCACTGGTATTAGTTACCAGTTCTAGCACTATCACAAGTACTAGCACTATATTTACCACTAGTACTACTGATAGTGCTAGCACCAGTGAATATGTATTAGCTAGCCATTAGCACTAGTGTTAGTACTAGCGCTACCTAGTGTCTAGTACTACTATTGCAAGCATGTGATCATACTTGTGCCACAGACACCACCTCTGATGCTTAAAAAAAAGCCAGCGAGACCTATAGTCAGTTGCAGGTTAAGAAAAGTTTTTGAGAGAAAGGAAGGATTGGGAGGGGAAGCAGACTAAACACCGAAGAGAGGAGGAGGCTTTTTCCTCTTTTCTCCAGCATTCCGTCTGCTTCCTCCCCCCAAACTTCCTTTCCCTCGAAAACTTCTTGTACTGGCTATAGTGGTCCCACTGCCATATTTACATTGCCGAGGTTTCGATGGACTCACTTGCCTGGGGTCAAGGACGTCGCAGGATAAATTTTTTCGGAGGGTCAGAGGCACACTGCACGTCCAGTATCGTGGCACTGTTCTCTTCCAGAAGGAAGACTTGCGCATGAATGAGGTGATGCGGCTGGCGCACGACTTCCTGCAGCACTTCTGCCTCGGCAATCATCAGAATCAGGGCCTGCTTCACAAGCACATTGACCTCTTCCTTACACCAGGGGTGAGCCTATCTGTCCTGTGCCAGTCTGGCCGTGTCCCATTCATATTGTAAGCTTACCTGTGTTTTCACGGACAAGCCCGGTAGGAGAGAAATGACGGAGGACATCTCTTTCCAAGTGGGCATCTCCCCTCTCCCCCTTCCCTCTCTTCTGCCTTCCCACACATAGTTCACAGAAAGCCAAGTAGATCCTTTTCGGAATTGTGCTCTAGCTAGTAGTCGCTGTGCCATAGAGGCCACCATATCTTGGGCAGGCACCCTAAGCATGCATATTGGACAGGAGAGCTGCGTCAGCATTTGGCGTGAACCCAGGTTCAGTCGCACGCTTGGTGCTGAAGCGATGCTTAAAATGTGGCAAACTCCAATGTGGCTTGGTTGGGTTTTGCAAAGGATCTCTGGCATAAAATGCGTGTCGGAGCAGGAAATGAAAGCTTTAACGCTACTGTACTGTGCTGTAATAAAGATTTCTTTATGAAGAAATCTTCGTCACACGACTGGCACCCAAAGACACGAGTCAAATTACATGTGGTAGTGATATGGTTGTCTCTAGATGACACAAGAAACAATCATAAACACTACTCACTATTTACCGAAGAGAAATGTTGAAACTAAACAATTGTGTCAATGCCCTTATTCCACGAAGACTTGAAAGTGTCACATTATGTAGTGCAATCTCTACCACACACAACTTATCTCATTCTGTAAAGCGTGTTTTTATTTCAACTTATCTCATTCTGTAAAAGCGTGTTTTTCTTTATCCTCCATATGTAATTTATATAATGATATGCAAAGTTAGTCTGACCTTTAAATCTTTTTTCCACCATTACCATATTTTTATTGCGATCATTTTGCAGCTGGGCTTTCATTCCTACTTTCTCGCTCTCCAGTCGACGACGCTACCCATTTTGTTGACCTCAGTGCATCACCAGCTTGCATCAGTCTGCAAACAGCCTAGAAAACATTATTGTTCTAAAACTATCTTTTACATGACAGCTCTTCGAGACTAGGATGCGGCAAATTTATTAGCTGCCCTGGACAGAAAAAATGTATTAGGAATATATTTGAGTATCTTGAAATATTGGTACACTGAAGCGATTTTTCAACATAATCAGTGCCGAGTCAATGGAGGATTATTACATTAAGAGGAAACACTAGTCTTGGAAGTGTTCTCTTTAGTTATGCATCTAATTCAATAAAACTTTTTAATGCGAATAGCATTCTTTGGATACTTCACGCACTTTTCGTCTATGTATCTATCTATCTATCTATCTATCTGGCTATCTAACCTCTTACGCCGCGGGTCGATAAATAAATAAAAAAGACCGGCGCCGGCTGGGATTCGAACCGTTGACCCTTTGATCAGCAGGCAGACGCGCTAACCACAGAGCTATGAAGGCAGTCATTCAACGCACTCTAAACGGTTGTTTATATTTTTACCATAGGACGCGCTTTACAGCGCTGTCACAGCTACCGGTGCGCGCGCGTTCCATGCACGAGGGCTCATTCCGCTCTCGTGAGGCTGAGCCACGGCCGCTAGCTCACCCTCTCCGCGCTCGGGAGAGGGTGATGTAGCGGCCGTGCTCAGTCTCACGAGAGCGGAATGAGCCCTCGTGCGTGGAGCAGCAGCGCGCATCTCTGCTGCTATGCGCTATGGCAGCGTCCTATGGCAAGATATAAACAACCGTTTAAATACCGTTGGTTGAGACTAGCTGAGATGCCAGAAAGTCTGGTCGGTACCATTTTGAGTGTTTGTGCGTATGGCGCGTGCTTTGCTCGCCTTCCTAAGTGAACACAAACGCACGTGCTGGGCTGCGGAGATCGTGCGCGGGGCTGTGAAAGTGTCCAACAAATTTAGAATCGCCTCAAGAGTGGGCTGGCGTATCTAGAGTGTGCCGGCCACCTGACGGCAGCGCATAACTCCGCACCGTTTGATGCTATTCGCATTAGCGTAGATAATCATTCCCAAAGGATGGGTTCTGCTGATTTTTATTCTTGTTTTGCTTTTGGTGCTGATTTCAAATATCCGGTCATTTTGTCAGGAAGACAATTGCTTTTTGAGATAATTGGAAATCTCTGGCCATTGTTTGGAAAACCAAAAGAAAACAATTTTTTCAACAGAAAGTACTATTAACGTATGGTTAGATACTACACAGTATAAGGAATACAATGTGGGAAGTACTTCTCAGATTGGGTGATTATTAGCCATTTTAAAACACATGAAACCGTATTTACTGGCACAATCAACGCACTCGCGTAATAAACGCACCCACTAAGTCGGCTCTCAAAATTTCGACTTTTTTTTTCCACTCGCGTAATAAACGCACCCCCAACTCGAAGGTCAAAATTTTGACCCCCTCCCCCCACGCGCGCGAAATGAACACACTTTTTTATTCTGGTGCAGCGAGGTCGCGAATGCATAGACAGCGTGAGCGAACAAAACGCCTTGTAAAAGGCGTTAAAAAAAATAAAGAAAAAAGATCTAAGTTTTTTTTTCTTGCACAGCGCTGTTTGGATTTTGAGTCGCGCGTTGCGCTCAAGGAGTTAAGAGAAGCGGAGAAGCCCTCGCCTAAGCAAAGCGAAACAAAACAGCATGCGAAAAGCGGCAAAAAAAAAAATCCATGGTACCAAGAGACAAGAAAGAAAACATAAAAAGGAGCTTTTTTTTTCTCTCTCTTTTTTTTGCACAGCGCAGTTTGGTCCCGGGGTCGCGCGTCGAGCACAAGAAGATAGAAAAAATATGCGGTGAAGCTCTCGCGTAAGCAAGGCAAAACAACTTGCAAAAAACAGCAAAAAAAAAAAATTCACGGAATTAAGAGAAAGGAAAAAAAAACATAAAGAGGAGCTTATTTTTTCTTTTTCTGCACAACGCAGTTTAATTCCAGGGTCGCGCGTCGCGCGCAAGGGGATAAGAAAGAAAAGCGGAGAAGCCCTCGCCTAAGCAAAGCGCACATAATGAAGATCCTGCCCTCGCCTCCTCCTCGCACTTTGGAAAGAGAAGCGAGAAGCCCTCCAAATGAACCCACTTTTCTATCCTGGTGCAGCCAGGTTGCGAATGCATGGGCAGCATGGGCAAACAAAACAACTTGTGAAAGGCAAGAAAAAAAACAACACCGAAGCAAGAAAAAAAAAACATGGAAAGGAGCATTTTTTTTTGCGTATCGCAGTTTGATGTTGGAGTCGCCGCACCGCGCGCAAAGAGATAGGAAGTTACGTCGATTTTTGGGATTTTTGCGGGAGAAAAGGTCCGTTCATTATGGGAGTAAATATGGACGCAAAAATTTTACCTCGCGTAATGAACGCCCCCTCCCCCTTTGCATTGATTTTTCGGAAAAAAAAGTGCGTTCATTGTGCGAGTAAATACGGTAGTTCAGCATTCAGTCTGTGGTTGGCAAGAGATAAACAAGAGGGCAATTAAAACTTTTTGTTAACCTGAACTAAAATTCTACTTCCAGCATAGTATGCTTTGTACAGTCGCCGCGGGAGTTAATAGCTCCACGCGAGCGCGCGTCTTTTTCCGAGGGCGCTTGACTGGTGGCTTGCGATAGAACTAGAGATGACGTCAGGGCGAGTCCATGAGGGGGGACGGGGGAAGCCGTCTCGTATCAAAGGAACCGTTGTTATCATCTGCGGCTGGTGGTGAGCGTAGTTCGAATGAAAATGGGAGATGACTCTGCGAAATCATGTCCCACTTTCATTCTAACTACGCACCCCGCAAGCGGTTGATAACAACGATTCCTTTGAATTGAGACGGCTTCCCCAGTCCCTTGCATGGACTCGCCCTGACGTCATCTCTGGTTCCATCGCAAGCCACCAGTCAAGCGCCCCTCAGAAAAACAGCACGTGAATGCGTGGAGCTATTAGCTCCCGCTGGCTGACTCGTACATCTACCTACATGTCACAGAAAATATTATAGTTCTATTTGCCTTAGATGCTGAGATATCCCTCTTCCAAATTTGCAGAATAGTACAAAGTTTGTGTTTTGAAAAAGGCGAGGAAGAAATATGTACATATTTATCACACCGTCAAGTGCCTCATAGGCACCAGGAACATAGGCAAATTGACTGCTGGCACCTGCCCAATGCCTAGTAGGCACCAGAAGTGTAGTCCACTTGACTGCTGGCACCCGAGTGGCGTTTCTAGAGGGCTCGTTGCACGTTCTCCGCCGACGTGCGCTAGCGTGCACGCCGCAACAAATAGAATCGCGTGTTTGGACCTTTACTTTGTGCGTCTTTTTTAGGCATCTAACATGATGAAGGAAGCAGCAGTGGCACAAAATTGAAGACAAAATAGCGCTCCTTCAAATGAGACCAAGATGGTGGTGATCGCGACCGTGGAACGGCAGCTGCGTCTTGCGGAAGAAGCACTGTTTTAGCATCAACTTTGATGCAAATTTATTGTGCATATG
Source organism: Ixodes ricinus (assembly GCA_037355805.1). Taxonomy (NCBI): domain Eukaryota; kingdom Metazoa; phylum Arthropoda; class Arachnida; order Ixodida; family Ixodidae; genus Ixodes; species Ixodes ricinus. The sequence goes on along the minus strand of JAZHYW010022080.1, from coordinate 134,194 downwards.
TCTTATAAATTGATATTATGGCCTAAATATTGATCTAAAAAGTTAGAAACTTCGCAAATTAAAAGAAAAATAGCTGTTCATTTAGAAAATTCCATTTCCAAGAAAACATTTTTTTTCGCGATTTTTGCATGCACAAGGATTCATGTCATTAAGCGATTAGAGTGTCTTCAGCTGTTGCAGCATTTTTTATTTGTTTCACCGAGCTTGTTGATTTGTACTTGCTTGGAGCAGACTTTGTTAATTCGAAACTGCATCTGAAAATTACTTCCTTCTCACGAGAAATAGGATGTGAACTTGACAAGAACTTGTTACATGGCAAACTTTGTTGGGTCGATGTTTGTCCTCTGCTGTTGCTAACCTTTGTTTCCTCTGGTGGCAAATGTTCCAGCTGTTGGAGGCACAGACATTGTGCAGCGTCTTCAAGGACAACGTGGCCTTGTGTAGTGAAGTGACAGAGCGAGTGATCCAGCACTTTGTGCACTGCATCGAGACCCATGGGCGGCACGTGCAGTACCTGCAGTTTCTGCAGACAGTGGTGAAGGCTGAGGGACAGTACATCCGCAAGTGTCAGGACATGGTGATGCAAGAGGTGAGCTCAGTCACACCGGCCGGGCAGAGGAGCATGGCCGTCGAGCGTGACTTCATGTTGTCGGGCGAAGGGTGCAACTTGTCAAGCTGCTGCCCCACTCATTCATTGGCTTTGGCAAAAAGCTGAGGGTTGGAATTATTTAAAGGAAAACGTTTGGCCAGTACCTTTCTTTAATTTTCACTTGGAAAGTTTGTGGCACGCTTTTAAAGCAGAGATGTGCAAATATAAAATTTTCGAATGCGAATTGAATACAAATAGTAGGAATTGATTACGGATCGGAATAGAATAATTTTTTATACATGAATAGATTACATTTAATGTGATTTGAGCAGAAATACTTTAATTAGTCAGTGTTGAGCTTTATTTTCAGCAAATATAACTGTGAAAAGAAACAGCTTTTTGCATGAGAAGCAAGTTGCTTAAAAAATGTCTGAGCCCATAAAGAAAACCATTATGTTTCGTCACATCAGCTGTTCCTCCGATCATATCCTGTGCAAAGCAGTGACAATGGACACACATGCTCCGGTGCGAAGCGGTGAAGCTTGATGAAAAAGTGGTGTTGCAGAGTGGTGAAGCTTGATGCAAAAAATATGGAAATTCTGAAGACATTATTCCTAATTTCCAAATATTTGAAAAAGCTGGAGTACTTAAATCAGTAAACGTGTGCTGTAAATCTAACTGAATAGCAAATTTGTCTGTTCACAAATTATTTGAAGCCTGAATCTTGGCACACCCCTACTTTGAAGGGACCATGAAATTATACTTTTTATTTAGCTAAGTGCTCAGACTAGGGTGGACCGGGGACGACAATTCGAATGCTCGCTGTTTGCTGCCTTAGCTTAGCTCCTCGGTACGCACCACATGCACACTACCTCATACCACCCATACTCGAGCGCACCGAGAAGACCATGACTCTTGATTAGGCATGTGCGAATAGAGGATTTTGGGTCCGAATCGAATTCGAAGCGAATAATGATTTTGGTCGAATAATTTTGAATTGAATAGTTTGAAAGTACAAGCAAAAAATACTACAAGATATGTTTAAACTAGTTTTTATATTTGCCCTTATTTGGTATTAGATATACTGTAATTGTTAATTTCAAGTATATTGAGTTCGATTAACACAAAATGGTCGAAACAGTCGGAAGCTTGCGCCACCTGGCCAGTAAATCTAAGCCAGAGTAAGTGAAACCCATTTATATCGAATAATTCTATGTAAACGGGTTTGATATACAGAAATACCTCGTTAACTCGAACACGGCTATCTCGAAATAGTGTTTAAATCGTAAAATTTCTTTGTCATGGAATGAGCTCCCATAGGCACCATGCATTTTGTCCTTGCTTATCTCGAAAAGTTTTCATGGTGGACTTCGGATATCTCGAAATCTCGTCAGCGAAAATCGAAAAAAAACACAATAAACAACAAACTGCTAAAAAAAAAGTAAAAAAATGTGCGCGGCGTGCAAAAAAACAAAACAAAAAAAACAACGCGAAAGCGCAAGAAAACAATTAAAAAAATACACGTGTGCGCGGTGTGCGAAGACGCGAAGAGATGTGCAACTCAAAAACGTTGTTTTCTTTTTTTTTTTTTCTTTTTTGTTGTTTGTTTTGTTTTTACGATTTTCATTTGGACAAGCTAATCGCTCACAAGCCAGGATCCCTGGCGTTCTGTGCCCCCTTTCCCTTGAGCGTTTTGTTCCGCTCTGTCTTTCGTTTTCTCTTTGCCCCTGGGTTCTTCCGTTTCCCTTCCCGTCCGGTCGTCGGTTGTCGTGAGTCTCGTGTTTCCCAGAAGTGTCTCGTTCGTTTCGAGTGTTGCTGCTCTTTGTTGCTTGTCAGTCATTTTTTTCTGGGTGTTTCGATTGTCTTGCGGCGCCACACGAGCAAGGGTGAAGTGTTAAATTCGGTCATCGGTTGTGAATTTTCTGATGTTTTCTCGTGACTCGATTGACCGTGAAGATGGTGGAGCCCAAACAGTACAAATCACTGACGCTTGAGAGCAAAGTTGCTCTCATCTGAGAAGTTGATGTTGCCGTGATTGTTAGAAGTTTTAATTAGAACATCGCGCGATCAGAGGTAAAAAAATTCCGGTACTTTGCTTATCTGAAAATTTCGCTTATCTCGAATTTTTTCAGAGTTTTTATGACTTCGAGTTAACGAGGTGTTACTGTAGTCGGGTTTGACTGTATTTAGAAAGGTCGAATAATTCTATATTGTTGTATAATTCGATATCGTCGAATACGTAAATTCGATTCGAAGCGAATGTCGAATAAAACAGAATTTGATTGGCTATTCGTAATAGCCGAATATTCGCCCATCCCTGCTCTTGACATTAACGGACACCGAGAAATCGTCGCCATGGACCAAATCAAACCCGCATTTCAGGACTCAAATTCTCATCCTTCATACTCGGAGCAACTTGCAACACTCCAGAAAACCAAGAAACCAAGAAGTGTTTCATGGGCCCCATAACTCCCTACACCCTTTCCTCCTCTTATTGCCACCATTGGATCAACTCAATTTTATTTGTATTTCCGTGATCCATGTTGCCAGGGGGAAGCCCTGTAGGAGCCAGCTTCGAGAAATGAAATAATTTTTCTTCTTTTTCTAAACTCGCTGCGCGAGCTTCCTGATGCGCGAGAAATTAAATCCAACAGTCCGAGCCAGAACACCTTGGAGCTCGGGCGTCTTTTCCACAACCTACATACCGTCCCCTCCTCCTCCTCAAGAGCTGCACTGTAATTTCGCATTACAGAGATCTGTAAACGTCTTTCATTCTTTCCTTCTCAACTACCCATTTCTCTCTTATCGAAGCGTAGAAAGAGGATATCTCTGGGTGACAAATAATCCAAATTATGAGGCTTACCTGAGGTTGAATGCAAAGGGACCGTAAGCATCAGAACTAGCAGAACGGAAAAAAAGAACAAAATTGCCGCCGCCGATAGCAGCTTCGGCTCGCCAAACATTGCAGAGGGGACCTGGTTGTCGAACGCAGGAGAGAAGGATCACCTGGTTTCTGACTGCCAGCTGCCGTCTCATGGTCCTTTTGGATGTTTCTTAACTCGCAAGTTCCTCCACGAGCCACTTTGCTTGATATTTTGATGGTTTGCTGTGACATCCGTGCAACAAACCGAAATTTCCATGTCCAGTGCACGACTTCTACACATTCTCACGAACGACCGTAACGTGGCTCCATTGGCACGTTCAAATTGCCTCGCTATAGTCAGCTCTTACGGGCCGAGCGAGTTAGTGGCATGCAAGCATTGCATCGTGAAATAAACATAAATAGCGCAAAGAACGGACGAGGACAGGAAGACAGGACTAGTGCAAATCCTGTCTTTGTGCTCGTGTCCTTGTCTGTCCTTTTCATTATTTACATATAGTATGCTTAACCATCTTCAGTCGCTGATAAAGTTAGAATGACAGAGTGTCTCTCTAGAACGCCCGGCCCCCAACGTCTGCTTGTTGCCTTTCTCCGCACTTTGACCGCGCGCACGCTCTAGAGGCTCGGAAGATGCCAAAGCATTACTGAAGGTAGGGAGCTCACGCTGAAGACCTCTCCGTCGTTCTCATCTTGTTGGTGACTATAGCCCACCTTGTTACGGTAGACTTGCGTTAATTCAAACTCCAGAAAACCACGAGGTTTCTTCAAATTATTGGAAGTTCGATTTATCAGAAATTTATCTACATACGATGTAAGATAAAATTATTTGTTATATGGTTGGTTACACATACAAAGCAGATATATTATGATTTCCTCTACACAGGCCTCCTAATCATAAGCAGGTATACCATGCACAAAACATTGGTGAAATGTATGACAAGTTTATTCATCCCTCAAAAATGTTCTTTATCATGGGCTGTTCAGACAGCACATGACACTTCAAAACTAACTTAGGTTTGTTGATCCAGCAAAGAAGTTGTCTTTTGTGGACGATTAAGCAGGAGACACGTGAGTGATGAAAACGGGGGCCGCGTGAAAGTTTCCATAGCAACTTGCACGAACACTGACGTGGACTTGTGCCATGCCGCCACATCACGGCATCCGCACAAGATGCTATGGAAACTGCCGCACGGCCCGTTTTCATTGCATTCATTGTGAAAGTATCACCAAGCTCTCCATATGGTCGCCATTTTGGCTCATGAAATGTTCAATTTCTCCTTGACCTCTCCATTCTTGGTGAGCCAATCTAAATTTGCTGGTGATAAGTAGCTTTATAGAGACATTTCTTTCTTGTATACTGAGATTTTGCTCTCCACTCACCGGCGAAACGAGCGTACATCTTCGTACCACCACCACATGCGGTGTCGGTTCTTGGAGGCATTGAAAAATAATATTCCTGTTTTGAAATGTGCAAGAAGAACAATATAATTGTATGAGACCCGTGGAGAAGGGCATGATTGATAAGTTGATTGCATACACAGTGCCAGAGACACTTATAGTGGCGAGGAACACCTTCAGTACGATGATGCTCCATGGAGATCTTGGTGCGGCTGGATTCAAACGAGCCTCTCGAAGCTTAGAAAGATTTGAAGTGGCCGAAATGGCAATTGCCATAGCAACAGAGACCGATTAGCCGATCGCCTTGCGGAATTTTGGTCGTCTGTACGTTAGCATTTGTTTGTGTTCGGCTAACAGGCAGGGAAGGCAATGGCGCTACTTTCCCAGAATCCAGTGACTTCCTGCTTTAGCCCCATTGAGTGCGCTTCTTACCGAGCACGGGGGCACTGCGGAGAAGCAACACCGGCGGAAGCGAGCTCTGCGGGTATTGCTTCTCCGCAGTGCACCGGTGCTCGGAAAGAAGCGCTCTCAACGGGGCCTCGAGTACAAAAAGTATGAATTACACGAAAACGCCATTCGAATTAAGCGGCTCATAAATACATTAAAAACATAGCGGGACAACCCAAAATTTTGCATTTGCTTGAATTAACCGAACGTATGAAATATCCGAGTTTAAATTATCGCGAGCCTACTGTATTTTGGCACAGTGTGTCACAACTGGCCCAAGCTTTATTATTGATAAACAAGCTCGAGCGAGCGCGTTGGAAGTAGACTCGAGAACCGGGGGATCTCGACGCAGCTGGTTGGTGCCGGCGAGGAGGCGCTGGTGCTGTACAACGACAAGGGCTCGTGGGGCCAGCTGGTGGAGCTGATGCGGTCGGAGCGCCAGCGGCTGGACCCCGGCGGCCCCCTGCGCTACCACGTGGACCTGGTGCGGCTGCTGGCCTGCTGCACGGAGGGCAAGAACGTCTTCACCGAGATCAAGTGCCACTCGCTCCTCTCCCTGGACGACATCTGCCGGGTGGTGGCCCACCCGGACTGCCTGCCCGAGGTCAAGGAGGCCTACATTAACTTCCTCTCGCACTGCTTCATCGACACGGAGGTAGAGATGAAGGAGATCTACGCATCCCACCACATCTGGACGCTGTTCGACAACTTCCTCGTCGATGTGGCCATGGTGAGTGGACTGGTGCACTTACCGCTTCCTCTAAGGTGGTCCCTCAATTTCCGCCCGACGACGTCCTACAGGTGTTGCGTTTCATGCCGTGATCTTGGCTATGGCACTGCCGCAGAAGGGGATGCAGCCGTTCTGCTGCAGGTCCCTCTGCAGCCAGACAGTCGGCGGAAACCAAAGCAGACGCGAGTTGGGATGCCGCCACGACGGCGATTCTTGCGTCTGCTTACCTTTTGCCAGCATTTCTACAACCAACCGTCACGGCATCCGAAAGCAAGACGTGCCAGCTCCCGTGAGGGACTTCGTGGCCACTTTGCGGCCGCTTTCGATGCAGGGGTGGGGTAGGATGGCAAACGCGCCAGTCGAAGACGCGTGCCGAGCATCGTGTCAAGGTTGTTGCCAGCGGGCGACGTTTCTGACGGGACTTGGGTTTGCAGGTGTGCAATGCCACCCACGACCGGCGGCATGCGGACCAGCTGCTGGAGGGCTACGTGACCAACTCGGTGATGAACATCATCACCACCTTCTTCAACTCTCCCTTCTCAGAGCAGAGCGCCACCGTGCAGGTAGGCATTTCAACCTTTGCTTGGGCTGCTCTGTTTGCATTATACTAATTAAAAGATATAGAATGTGCGTACCGAATGCGACTCTATAAGTAGGGTTCTGTGTTTTCGGATAAATTGGATAGAATCCGAAAAACTCTCTGCCAGTAAAACTTTCGTCAATACAGGTTTATACGAAAAAATGAAAGACGTTTACAACACCCTGTAACGCCGAATTAGAGCGCAGCTCTTGAGGAGGAGGAGGGAAGGGTACTCAGTGGAGGTATACCTTTCCTCCGCTTCTCCTCACCAACTCATCCTCCCTGCTGCTACTCATCCCCTCCTCCCTCCTCTTCCTCCTCCTCATCCTCATTGTCCCCCATCCTTCTCCTCCTCCTCCCTTCCCTCCCCTCCTCCCCTCCCCTCCTCCCGCTCCTCCTCCCCTCCTCCTCCTGCCCGCGGTGCATTATGGGAAATGTCCCATATTGCATGGCGCGGGACCCTCGTGGACGTCACACGTGACGTCACGAGTGACATCACGAGGGTTCACGCGCGGTGCATTATGGGACATTTCTCATAATGCTCTGCGCAATTACGCCGACGACGGCGACGCCGCTGAAGCCGGAAACGGGCGCCTAAGAGCTGCGCTCTAAAACTCAGAATTTCAATGTTACGATGGCGAAAGACAGCAAAAATGTTGGTATTCAACAAATTAGCTTGGTCATCCGGCTCATATCGCAGGGTCAATGGTCCTGAGGAGAGTTCTCTCCAGTTTCTTTTCAGATCTCAAACTATTGACAAAAAGGGCAAGTTTTGTACAGGACAACGGGTCATTGTAATTTCGGGTCACGACAAAAGCCACTGTTCTAGTTTTCAATTTGGACTTCTTAGAGGATGGTGGGGTTGTATTTTTATAACAATGCAAGCTATGATCATAAGAGGTAGGGGGCAGATGAGGATTCTATCCTGCCACTCCACCCCATGCAGCTGCAGGGTTGGAGTGGTGGATTGGGATGGAAAGAAAACAAGCTTTCCAGAGACTACGTCAAGTATTTCAGTGATTTTAAAGAATCTATGTTTGTTAAAGCAACATTTGTTTGAAGTTTTGTTGTGGGACAGTTAGTATTACCAATGGCAAAGGTGCGAATGCTCAATCCAGGTGAAGAAATATCATTCGATATTGGTGAGTTCTTTTAATTTAGGGCAGCTGTGTCCGGATAATATTTGTTTTTATATTTAATTTGAAAAAATGGGGCTCACAGCAAAATTAAACTTTGAATTCTGGAGAATCGTGAATATATCATATAGAAACTCCGATAGACTCTGAATGTTCCGCTATAAATAAACTCCGAAAAACACCCTTTGAATTTCACGAGAAATAAACTTCGAAAACACGGAACCTTATAGTTATAAGGTACCCTTTCAGTACGGTCAGGTGCTAACTTTGAGCGGATTTAATGCTGAGTTAATCAAACATGTTTGTAGGAAGGCATAAATAGAAGCAGCTGAAACTTTCATCAAAAGCATTATCTTGTGGTGGATCTAAAGGCCCGTTCACACTCTTGCGACCTCTTAAAACTGGGTTCCTTAAAACCTCTTACAACGAGAGGACACATTGTTGCCATCTATTGGGTAGCAGTGTAAACTTGGCGGTCCGGCATATTTTCTATTTCTCTCGCGCATTATCCTATCTTTTTTGGCTCAAAAAACTTTTGTCAACGTTATAAATGAGCCTTTCTTATAGGTATTATGCACATTTGACCTTGGAAATCCCGGAAAACCTTCCCTCTTGTGAAATGCAGTTCCAGGGTCACCGCATAGATTGCGTCAGCTTGCCAGTGTGTTCTCTCGTCCTAAGAAATTTTAAGAGGTTTTAACAAGTCTCGTCTCTCTTGGTCGTACTTGGTTGCAAGAGTGTGAACGGGCCTTTACCTTGTGAAATTTTGGGGTCTGTGAAAAATTGGAATGTCCTTGATATTTTCAACAGCACACTGTGACACAGGAGACAGTTTCCCGAAAGTGGCGCTTGTGGTGACATCTCATGATGGGCGCAGCAGATACTCCATTGAAAGCAAACGACACAATAACCATCGTCTGCTTTCGATGGGTATGACTAAGTACCTATAAGCATAAGTGTGACTCTTGTGTGACTCTATTATCTGCATCGATTCCTGTCCTTGCAAATGATTGTAGATTTGCATTTTTCGCAGGATGCTTTGGAATTTCACAAGGTAAAATCCAACACGAAAAAATACAGCTTTTTTCAAAGTTGCTCTGCATGTAGGTGGCAATATCTTCCACCTCGTTCCACAGCTACCCCCTCTATTCATACCACCCTATACATACTATTTTATTAAAGCTGTAGCTTTATAGGGCCAACCATCCTCAGGAGCTGCATAGGCACGAAATGCTTAGGTTGGTCAGTCCATAACTGCTAAACAATCTTGAAAACAAAAACGGCAACTGGTGCCAGGGATTGATACTCGGTCACCGGTTAAGAAGCCGAGTGCACTGCTGACTGAGCTAAGGACCCAGCACTCAGGAATGGGAGGAGCAGAAACAGGTGATGTGAGGAAGTGCGCGAAGCAGAGGGGGTGGAAAGGGCAAGAAAGAGAGGTGCACAAGCAGGTAGGGCGCGCAGAATGAGGAGGAGTGGAAAAGGCAGGAAAGCGTGCCTCCCTCTCTTGGTGACCTGAAAACTCAGCGCAAAGGCTTTGTATCCAGGTGGTGCTGAAGGGAAGCACGCACAGCATCACAAAAAGAGAATGGTGCGACGTAATCTGTTTCCATACAAAACCCTGCACTAGGCACCCCTTGAACTACCGTAAAATACTGGGGAGACGTCCATTCCACTCTCACTGAAAACTGGGTTAATCTAGACATGGGCGCTTGTGTGATAAAATTGGGAACCTAACATTTAATTTGCAGAACTCTCAAGTTTGTAAAAGGTTAATAGTGGGTGCTTGAAGGAAATCAGCACTTCCGCGGTATTTTACGGTAAGGGTACCACCCCCCAGGCACTGAAAGACTAGGGGTCGTTCTGCATTAGGCACCATCCAAACTAAGAGCACCACCCAGTCTATAAAGCTACCGCATTTAAGCACGTTTGGCAGAAGGACAAAACATGGCGCCAATTTTTTTTAATGCATTAGCGCCTTGGTACATGCGCTGACCTTGGACTGGTTTGGACTAACCAAAGTTCGCAACATCGCCACGGGATGGCGCCACGGCCGCACTGGTTCTGAAAATTGGCCAGGAAACACCTTCTGCGAGTGCCGAAAGATGGCGGGGGGGGGTGGGAGGTGCGGGTGCATGCTTTGGATGCCCTTGGAAGCTCCTGCCGCTGGCTTTGGAGACTGGATGTATGCGGACTCCGGTTCCGTTCTTCGACCTGCCACACTTGCCATGTCGTTCTTGATGCGCCGTTCTTGATGCGCAGTCCTCTTACCATATCACTGGGCCGTAAGCGCACGGTGTCGTCGTCCCTGTATGCACAACATGCGCGGCAATGTAAAGCTCAAGAGGACCGACAACACCGTTTGAGCGAAAACCGCCCCTATTTGGGAGCAGATTGGCCGATTGGCCCTCCGAAGACAACAGTATGCGGACCGTGGCCGCGGTCGCTCTTTATGCACACGCTAAGTGAACTGATCTGTTCGCACCAGGGAGAAGAGGGTAATTCGGATTCTTGGGCGAGTTGGTACTGAAACTTTGAGAACATGATAGCGCTTCAAGACAGGGACGAGAGTAAGAACGAGACAACACAATGTGCTAACTTCAAGTGTTTAATCCTCAGAAAAGCAAGGGTACAAAAATCAGCAGAACCCATCCTTTGGGAATGATTATCTACGTTAATGCGAATAGCATCAAACGGTGCGGAGTTATGCGCGTTCGTCAGGTGGCCGGCACACTCTAGATACGCCAGCCCACTCTTGAGGCGATTCTAAATTTGTTGACACTTTCACAGCCCTGCGCACGATCTCCGCAGCCCAGCACGTGCGTTTGTGTCACTTAGGAAGGCGAGCAAAGCACGCGCCATACGCACAAACACTCAAAATGGTACCGACCAGACTTTCTGGCGTCTCAGCTAGTCTCAACCAACGGTACTCTAAACGGTTGTTTATATCTTTACCACAGGGACGCGCTTTACAGCGCTGTCACAGCTACCGGTGCGCGCGCGTTTCTATGCACGAATGCTCATTCCGCTCTCGTGAGGCTGAGCACGGCCGCTACATCACCCTCTCCCGAGCGCGGGAGAGGGTGCATGGAACGCGCGCGCACCGGTAGCTGTGACAGCGCTGTACAGCGCGTCCCATGGTAAAGATATAAACAACCGTTTAGAGTGCGTTGAATGACTGCCTTCATAGCTCTGTGGTTAGCGCGTCTGCCTGCTGATCAAAGGGTGAACGGTTCGAATCCCAGCCAACGCCGGTCTTTTTTATTTATTTATCGACCCGCGGCGTAAGAGGTTAGATAGCCAGATAGATACATAGATAGACGAAAAGTGCGTGAAGTATCCAAAGAATGCTATTCGCATTAATACTCTGCATCATCGCGCCATTCAACCAATCCCATGCCACGCCAATGCTGGCAGGAACTGTCTCTCTTTGTCGCCCAAATCGATTTACGCCACGTTGACACATCGATCCCCATAGTTTTTTTTTATCAGGTTTGCCTCTACAATTTTTTTTACCGTCTTATCTCTATGTTTTCTAATAAGGAGACACAGTTTTTGCGAGCATTGGCGTGGCATGGGATTCGTTGAATGGCGCGATGATACAGAGTATTTATACCTTTGCTTTTCTGAGGATTAAACAGTTGAGGTTAGCGCATCGTGTTGTCTCGTTCTTACTCTCGTCCCTGTCTTGAAGTGCTATCATGTTCTCAAAGGAGAAGAGGGGTTTCATGAATGTTCACCTGCATGAAAAGGTGCTGGGAGGCTGCAATGACCATGCTTTGTTATATATGACCGCTGTGCAAAATGCTAATGCATTTCTTTGAGAATCATTGTAGCGGCAGCAGCGATTTTTGCCTATCTAACCACCAGATCCGGCAAAATAATGAAACATTTTAGTTTCAAGGAAACTTCATATCAGATGGCAGTTTCATAAAAAGAAATTTCAAAGGATACTGATTCTTTTAAATATAAGGCATATACTAATGCACTTTTTGTCTGAAGTGTTGATGAAAAAGTTTCAATTGTTCTTTCTGCAGTCTTATTATTCACTTTCGTGACAAACTTCGTTGATTTTAGAAGTGTTTTGCAACTGCATTGCTTGCAGTGCTCAACAAGATGCATCTTGAGACGTTATGGACTGCAAGTTTGTGTTCTCGTGCTCTAGTGTTAAAACAGTGCTTTGTTTGCCCTACGTAAACACGAGCGCAACTGACAGGAATCTCTTCATGATTCATAAGAAGGCTCGTGAGCACGTTCTATTCTCCTCTGATTGTTCTTGTCTTGCTTCCTGCTGCATGGAAATTCTAGGGTCAGGTAAGTGACCTACCAAAGCATTGAGCCCGGTGTGTCTTGTCTCACGGCACGCGACCGTCTTTGCAGACACACCAGCCAGTATTTGTTAGGCTCCTGCAGGCGGCCTTTCGTTTGTCCACGTGCACCTGGCTGAACCTGCAGCAGCGGATGAACGTCGAAGGCTGCATCCGTACCCTGGCGGAAATCGGTAAATTGTCAGGGTGTCTATGAACCTGGAAAATCTTGAATTGTGAAGAAATTTCAAAGCACCTAGAAAAGTTGTGGAATTATGAGGAAAATTGTCAAGAAGTTGGCAAAGTCGGAAAAAATAACCACTGAGAGTGGCACTGTGATGCGCTGCGAAGCATAAGGATGCAACATGCAGTGGCACGGGTGGTGGTGAAAATGTCTTTACTATTGCCTGAAACGTCACTAGGTGGCACTAAAGCCCCTCAATGAGTTTGCTCTTGTCTTACAAGCAGCATCAAATGCTCTAATGCACGAGACGCATACCTCATGCAGCCTTTGGAAGCAAACGGCGGCGATGCACTAGAATGAGCGGACTAGGAAGCGAATGGTGATGGAGCACCTGCTCAGGGCACGTGCCTCGTGCATTTGCAGAACAACGGTTGGCGGTACTTGCCGTAGCCTTGACTATGCCGTAGCCTTGACTGCGTTGTTGGTTGCGCCTGAATTCGCCCGCTCGAGTCGGCCGATTTTGGCAACTTGGCGAGTTGCAAAGTTTGCTGGACCGTTTAAGAAGCATTTAGACAGAACTAGGTCGTAATATTTGACGTGTGGCCTTCCTAGGTGATACTGTCGAGACCGGTTATAACGAAGTTGGTTATAACGAAATACCGGCTACAGCGAAGCGATCATGATTTCCCATTCCCTTTTGCACTTCTTTTGTAACCGAAGTCGGTTATAACGAAATGGTGGATATAGCGAAGTGATTTCCGATTCCTGTTGACTTCGTTATAACCGGTCTCGACAGTTCTGAAGAGGACTGTATTGTTTTTCAAAAACAAAAATAAAGCGGAGTTGCCCTTTAACCTAAGCAATACCAATTCAGAATCATTTCCAGAGTCTCCTTTTTTAATGGTCATGAGACTTAATCAAACTAGTCAAGGATAAAACTAGAGCAGTCAGAAAACTCGAAAGAAGTAATTTGCTAGACACCCTGGTCATGGCTTCACGGCTTTGCCGCCCTTCAGAACCGTAAGCGTCCATCCGTCGTTGCAGCGAAGACCCGCGGCATCGCCATCCCCGTTGACCTGGAGACCCAGGTGGGCAACATGTTCGACAAGAGCGCCCTCATCAGCAAGCACACCCGGGCCTGGCTGTCGTCGGCCAGGGCCCCCAAGCGGGAGGCGGAGCCAACCCCGCCCCGCCCCAGCGTGAGTGATTGTGCCAAAGAGCGGAAGGCTTCGCATGAGTCCCTCCCACCGACCGCTGGCACCCCACAGGAGCCGCGGGCGCACCCTGGGGACCGCACGGTCATTGAGGTGCTCCAGGAGCTGGTGCTACTGCTGGAAGAGCAGCTGCGCCCCCTGGTGCAGAGCGAGCTGTCGGTGCTGGTGGACGTGCTGCACCAGCCCCAGCTGCTGTTCCCGTCACGGCCGCAGGCCCAGGCCAAGTGCGCCTCCTTCGTCTCCAAGCTAGTCCAGCACACCCAGCGGCTGCTCCAGGAGCGCGAAGAGGGGCTCTGCGTGCGTGTGCTCCAGACCCTGCGGCAGATGATGTCGGACTGCGAGCACAGCGAGAAGGTGCGGCCACCCACTCTCTCTCTCTCCTCTTTGTCCCGCCCCTCTGTCGTGCGCGGCCGCTCTGGCCCGCCCGCTTGTTTGCTGTCGCTTTGGTTTCGGTTCTTCTTTTTCTCTCTCTCTCATGCTGCACTAACCACCTCAGCTCTCTGTTCTCCTGTGCTGCCGCTGCGACCTGCGGACCTCCAGGTTGACGTCAACCTGCTCACTCAGAGAGAGCTCTCTGACCTGGCTCGGGTGAGGAATGCCGCCCCCTCCTCCCCGCCGTGCCCGAGGGACCCCCAATGCCCACCGGGCCCCCTCATGTCTGCCTGCAGGGGAGGCCCTGCGGCAGAGCCTGCTGGTGCGCTACCTGGGGCGGCAGCCCCCAACCAAGCGGGGGGCTCCTCGGGCCCCGAAGCAGCCCAGGGGGTTTTCCCTCCGAGGCCCCACAGCCCCCTGATGGAGGTGCAGTGCCAGCTGGACCGGGAGGGTGCCTCGGACCTTGTGGTGGACCTCATCATGATGAGCCCCAACCTTTCCATCTTCCTCGAGAGCGTCGAACTGGGCATCGCCCTGCTGCGGGGCGGAAACCCCGTCATACAGGTGCGCGCTAGGCAGCGGGTTTCCTCCTTTTGCGGCGATCGCTGTTACGGGAAATTGCTAGCTGAATTTGTGACGTCGGCATTGTGCCAGGCAGAACATTCCATTCCACGTGCGCTTGCGCGTGCACTGCCCTGTGACGACGGAAAAAACCCCAACAACACGGGGCGTTTTTATGCGCTGTGTCGGCGTTAGCGCGCGTTATGCGAGGCCGCTTACAATGACGCGATGTGCGGGCCGATGCCAGGATTTCGCCTGGACAGATGCCGGCACAGAGTGACGCGCACCGATGCGAGGTGACGTTGACACGGACGAAGCGTGTGAAAACGTCTCGTGTGGTTGGGTCTTTAAGCGTGCACACTTGGCTCTTGCCCGGCAGCAGTGTCTTCTACTTCTTCGAAGGTTTGCGGAGGATGCCGCTACATATTCCTGACTGTAGAACTCGATTAGCTTGTACTATTAGATATAAGGCAACCCAACACTCGTCGTAATGATACCTTTCTTGATTTAGTCTTGAAATAGGCGTGATAGTATCATGGATTAGCAGATTTATTCGTGGGTCCCTCGGATGCGCTCCATTCAGGAAGAGCGCCATGTTTGGTGCGTCGATGACATACTTTGCCCACTCTTCCTGATGGCACGGCATCCTCTAGCATGCACTTGCAGATTTGGCTCTCTCGGTGTCTCGCGCTTCAGCTTCCTCGTTTACCTTCCACGTTTCGAGCGCGCGGTTTTAAGACGATGATGTCCACGGCATTGCTCGCTTTGTTGGTATTTTCTACACTGATCGTAGTAGCAATGAGAGTTATTGTTATCAAAGGATGTTGGAAGCTGGTCATTTTGACTTTGACCCGTCAACGACCAGCTCCAGCGATTTAAACGTCGTCGTCACGGATAATCTCGCTGTCGTCCGCGACGATCTCGCTGTCGTCCGCGACGATCTCGCACATAAGTGTCCTCGACGGGGCACAGCCATCGCGCGTGGCATTACGTTTCCGTGTTTTCTGTCATGTAGGTCTCTTCGGAAACGGAACAACAAAACCGGTGGCTGTTTCTTTCATACATTCCGACATCTCGCCTCACAGCGAACTTTGAGAGAGAGAGAGAATAGTTGTTTATTTACAGTCACGAAGAGGTCAACCTGCTTAAAAGCTGATTTGCTACTTCTTAAAGGAGAGGGGTAGGGTTGGGGACAAGAAAGGAAAGAAAAAAAAAGAGAGAAGAAAAAAGAAAAAAAAAGAAAAAAGGGTTTAAAAATTATAAAAAATAATACGTATTTACATTATATACATCAACTTCTATAGCTTTGCATGACATTTGGAACTACTTCCATGTTGGGAGCTATGCAGGCACTGTTTTTGAAACCAATGCATGTGATTGGAGAGGAAATTGGTCAGCGAAGGCCGAAAGGCGTCGCAGTAGCCAAGTAGCGTGGGAGGGTGTGATCGTAGCGTGGCGAACTTAGGTGAGCGTGAGGACATGAGTAAACCTTACATGGGTAAGCCTAGTTACACTACTCCGGCCATATGACATGGTTTATGGACACCATGGTGTGACTAACTTGGGCAGCGACACGTCAAAATTTTGCCACTGTTGCCTGTGCGCGAGATGAGAATGATCAACATTAGTAAATTGACTATTGCAATTACAGTTTAACCCGGATAGATATTATCGAATTCAAAAAGGATCGTAAAATAGTTTGATATATCGATAATTTGATATACACAACTATGCCAACTTAAGCTCCAGTTAAAATTTCCGTGCGTCTCTGCTAATACGGAAAGCTGCGACAAACGGGACCTTACCAAATAGAAGCTCTAAGAGCCACTAAATACAGTAGAGCTTAGTTGGTGAAAATCAAAATACCGCCGTGTTTATGCCTGGCCGCGACTTCTCGCAGAGCGCCAACAACAAAACACGAAAATAATTAAAAAAAAAACGAGCCGCATAAAAAAAAAAATTGCACCATCTTCTTGAGGGGAATCATGAGGTGATGCGGAGCATCGTGTTGGTTCCGAGGAAAGAGTCAGTTGCGTGCTGACGTCGAGAGATGGCGCCACCGACTGCCCTAGCGTAGAGTGCCTTCATACACACTCGCGCTTTTGCTTGAGTGGTGACATCTCAGCCATTTTTACGCCCAATCGTTTTTTTATGCATTTTAAAGTACGCGCATATCCGGTCTCAATCAGCTCGAGCGCGTAGCTTTGGCTAATGCAGAGACGCCATTTAGCGCCCAAGTCATGCACCGAGTGCGCGAGAGCGTCACGCGCTGAACATTCAGTGCAACAATGGATGTCTTCACCCTGAGACAGACAGACATGTAGGCACCCTACCCTAGCGTTACCCCCTACGCGAGCCTTCGTCGCGGCTCGCGGCAGAGAAACTTAAAACGCTCGCCGCTCGCCATTTATTTTTTTTTACACTTGAAGGACAGGAGACTAGAGGAGGAGAGTTGCGCGTGCGCGCACGGTGTGAGTAGCAAGCGAACAGCACGCGCAGTGCACGCAGCTGGTAGAGAGAGAGAGAGGAGAGAGTAATGCGCAGCTGTTGGAGAGAGGGAAGGAGGAGAGTTGCGCGTGCGTAGTGCGAGTGCGGACTACGACACCGCGGGACATAGACCCGAGCAAGAGATGCTCCGCATCTAAAAAACTGTTTATCTATAGGATAAAGTTAAGCAAGCAACAAAAAAGTGAAAGCCGTTTACAACTCCCTGTAACGCCGAATTAGAGCGCAGCTCTTGAGGAGGAGGAGCGAAGGGTACGGGGGGGGGGGCCAAGTGACCTCGGGGGAAGGGGGGAAGGGGGTCACATGGCCTCAGGGGGGTCACTTGACGTCACTGATGACGTCATCAATGATGATGACGATGACGATGCGGATGCCGATGACGTCATCAGTGACGTCACTGATGACGTCATCAGTGATGATGACGATGACGATGCGGATGCCGATGACGTCATCAGTGACGTCACTGATGACGTCATCGGCATCCGCATCGTCATCGTCATCATCGTGACCTCGGGGGGGGTCACGTGACCAGGGGGTCACGTGACCTGGGGGTCACGTGACCTGGGGGACCACGTGACCTGGGGGGGGGGGGTCACGTGACCTGGGGGGTCACATGACCTCGGGGGGGGGGTCACGTGACCTGGGGGTCACATGCATGACCTCGGGCAGTTACGCCGATGGCGACAACGGACGACGCGACGCCGCTCAAGCCCGAAACAGGCGCCTAAGAGCTACGCTCTAAAAGAAACCAGGCACCAAAAACGTTGTACTCTGGCTTAACTCAACAACAAAAATATAACAACAACACAGACGTTTTGCCACCTATCCGGGTAGCATCATCAGTATGAACTGGCCCGATTTCTGGAGTATTTTGTAAACGAGGCATTAGTTTACACATTAAAAATGTGCTTCAACAATGTTAGTTTATGTCATGTTTTGTTCGTTGCTTCCACCTTCGATCCAGATTTTAAAACATTTGGTGGTACCAGCTTGTCAGCCTTGTCCTTAGGTCTCTACGCCTGAGGCGTTTATACCACTTACGCGCGTGCACTCGGCAAGCTAGCAAAGGCTATGAAAAAAGTTTGTGTGACCAGTCGTGGGCATGAACTTCAAGCCACTTTAATCATAGAAAACAATGGTGCGGAAAGCTACCGTAAAGACAGGTTGTGTGTTTAACGAATGAGTGCCGAACACGAGGTGCCGCGCGTTATTGGGACTCAAACACGATTGGAGGCAAGCACGATCATACCTCCGTCCCAGGCGTCACTCCGTGGGTAGTCAGTTTTGTCCCATTCTCGACAACAGAAAAATTAGAATCCGTGCGAGTTTGTTTTCGTGCACAACATCGATAATCTAGCTTTCTCGAACAAGCGAAGACTCGCTATCGTCCCCTTACTGCCTGCTCGGCAAACTTTGACACGTCAATTCTCTGCTCTCACTGCCGGTCCTTTGGAAAGCTGTGAAACCTCAACGCCCTTGCGTCTGGTGCTGTCGTTGCTGCAGCCAGGGACGCAGCATGTGAAACCCGCCATGACAGCGGATGAAAACAAAACAGTTTGATAGAACTGACACTGCTAACGCCGGTCGTGCGAGGCTGGCTGTCAGCCAAATCTTCATCGCGTCTCTGCCCGCGACCGCACCAGCCCTCGCCACGCAGAGACTTAAGGTCCCGCGATTGCTTTGCAAAAGCAGCGGCGTAGCAAAACTTGCTGGTGAGATTGGTCTATAGACCCTTTGCAAAACGTACAGCGCCATGACGGCAGGAAATTTCGGGGACCCTCCGTACAGATCATGCGCTTTCTCGTTGCACCTCCGCGACTGCGCACGTGCGTCCCAGCAGCTACCGCCAGCAGCCGTTGCAGCCATCCGCCACCCGCCCATCCGCCGAGTCTTGCGTCATTGGCGGCGCACCGTATCTGGCAGCGTAAAGGCATCTCACGACAGGTGAACTTATTTCAATACGTTATTCGTCGTAACTTACCTTCACGTATTGAAGTGTCACCGAATCCATTTAGTGTGCACCGCAACTATGCAGGTTTCGACCAGGTTCGACAAAGCGTTGGTGCAGCATACAACAGAGCCGGGTACAAAGGAGAGGGATGAGAAAGGGGCAGCCGTTTGCTCGTCGCTCGCCCGACTTGGTTGCTCAAAAGTTGTTGCCGTGGTAACCTGCACCTGCTCGCGTAGTGCCATGTGGTCACGTGATAGTGGGAGGAGGGGCGTACCAAGGATTCCCCTTATTCGTCGTGCGGCGCGTGCGGGCTTTGGGATTTTCGCAAAAGGGTCCATTGCCATAATCCTAATCCAGATTTGTGTCCACGACCAGCATTCTACAAACTTTGCCGTAGTTTTGAGGATGCATGCATATTGAAAGCATTCATTTCCGATGCCTCTTCTTGACCGGCCTTTGCAGAGGTCGATCCATGCCAAGCTGACCTCAGGCAGCAATGCCGAGAAGTTCTTCAGGGTCTTCTATGAGAAGCTGAAGGCGGCCCAGCAGGAGATAAAGTCGACGGTGACGGTCAGCACTTCGGACATGGCCGCCCGAGCGACCTCCGAGGAGAAGGACCTGGGCCGCAAGGACACCCTGCGAGAGAACCGCGGTCGGGCCAGGGGTGCGTCGGGCAGTTCGCCATGGGGCAGGGGGGACTCGGGATTTAAGAGATGGTTCTTTCTCCCGTGCAGGCAGCAAGGGCTGTCTTCTGGTGTCGGAAGAACTGCGGGCACAACTGGAGGATGCGGCCCAGGTGACGGGGCAAAGCATACGCCCATGTGCGTTCTACCGTTGGGGGGCTGAGCAGCGATCCGGCGAGTGAGTTGATCATCCGGCACCCACAATGGTCCACAGCCTCGAGTCGCTCATGTGTGGTGCTCGCGGTGTCGGCTTGCATGCCAATTGCTTGTGGGCACTGCTGTTTTGCTGCCTAGGGCAGTACAAGCACCGTTAGCTGCAGCTCCTAAAGGAAAATTTTCCCAAGGTTTCTATGTGGTGTTAGAGCACTGGTGATATCAGTTTGCTTTGTTGCGGGCCGTTTAATTTAGAGAGTGGGATGGTTGAAAATGCACCCTCCTGTGTTTTTTCGGTAAAAGCTGGCAACTGATTAGCAACAGTGATCAGCATCAGTATAGCCACAGAGCGGCAGTCATTAATTTTCATGTTTTCAGTAAGTACCGATAAACCCCAATGAATGACCCTCGAGCCGGTTTTATCAAAATGTGTGAAAATCAAAAGCTGGAATTGGAACTGTCGTGTGTGTGCGAATACTGGAATATATACAAATTAAAACCGAATAGCAAGTTCCCGAATATTTCACTCAAATATTCAATACCGTATTTGCACGAATATAACGCGACCACGAATATAACGCGAGGGCAGGTTTTGATGCCCTCAAAAAGAAAAAAAATATTATTACTATTATAACGCGAACCGAGGCCACGTCAATTTCTTGCTTTCGGGGGCATAGCAGAAGCGAAAAGTCAATGGTAATAGAAGAAATATCTGTTTATGTTTTGACTGCACTCATTCTCAGTTCTCAGGTTCTTCCATTTACAATCCACTTGGCGACTACCCAGATAAGCAGCAGCAGGGCACCGCTTGTCGCTTGTCTGGAAGTTCCTTTTCTTCTGCGGTGGCGCGAGCTCCTCTGGTAGCCCATAATCCAAGCAAGGCACAAAGCAGAAGCCCCAACACACAAACACCAGACCACTCTGGAGCAGAAACTAAATAATGCGCAGGCAGAAAAAAAGACTGCTGAACCAGATACACGATCACACTTCTAGTTCTGGTTCCTCTGCATAAACAAACTCCTTGTGTTGCATGATTGCGTAAACGGGGTCAGTGGTCTTGGCTTGACTTGTGTTGACTTGACTTCACTTGGCCCATCTTGGCTTGGCTCGGCTCGAATTGGCCAGTGCCCCCATTCCCGCACGGCGTGCACGCGCTGAGTTTCTGCGACGTGCGCATTGTACAAACACAAAAGCGATAAAAATGCTTTTTTATGTTTTCTATTTGCCCCTTCAAGTGGCCCAATAGCTAATAAATTCCCTTCCACACCCCCACTTCTTTTCCCACTTGATCTCCTGCATTGAGCCGGAGGGATGGCTTTCTCCTCTGGCCTTTCTCCAGACTTGCGCGCCTCGTGGCTGAACTTCGATTCCGAATATAACGCGAGGTGCGTTTTGGAGCACGTAATTCCGAAAAAAACAAACTCGCGTTATATTTGTGCAAATACGGTATATTCGGCCAAAGATGCGCGGTCGGCGCAGAGCTGATGAAAGACACGTTTTTTCTACTGATGTTAGCATGTTGATGTTAGAGAGATCATGCGAGAAACACCTCTTGGTCCTACCATTCCACAAAAATTTAACGCACAGGTTAGAAAAAGAAAAGTTACGAAAGCCACAAGCTTTACAGCACGCAAATTTAATCACGATCGTAACACATCGAACCTTGAATCACAACCGAAGCATCTCGTTTGCGCTGCTTCCCTAGTTCTTTTCATGAGTAAAGCCCATCGTTTCAAATTGAAGCGTCGATGTACAACACACTTGCCACACTCACAGAAATCGGCGACTGCGAGATCACAAAGAAAACCACGTTAACCACGCCGACAAAATCGTCGTTTTGGAACCGAAAGTTGCAAGTTCGAACAGTGATGTTCCATACCACGTCCAAGAATTTCCTTTCTTGGAGTACGAAAATTCCTATTTGAAATACTTTTTCCCTGCAAAATTTTGAAATATCCCCGCATATTTCCCTGTATTTTATATACCTTTATTTTCGTATCAGCTGATTTCTGTGGTCATGCAGGCCACTATGCGCATTTTACCACAAAAGCTAATGGAAATTGCATGTTTAAAGAGAAGGAAATGTTACTGCACTACCGAAAAACCCAGTATAACTTTTCGCTAAGTGGATTAGGCCTGTTCACTCAGATTTAACACCTATCTGTTTAATATATAAAATAAACTTCCACGTGCCCTTTTTTCGCCCTTAAAATTGAGACCAAACATTGCAAAATGCTCCTTTTCTGAGATATACAGATACAGTAAAACCTCGTTATAACAAAATGGGATGTAACAAACTAATGGATATAACAAAGCAATCATAATTCCCCTTGCTTGCTAAGTGGGAAGAAATGGACATTGGCTATAACAAACTAATGGTTATAACGAAATAATTATGACCGCTCCTTCAACTTTGTTATAACGAGGTTTTACTGTATAAAAAAAAAAAAAAAGGCATGTCGCAGTGTGAGGTTGTGCTTTTAACAAAAGAAAAAAAAGCCCTGCGTGGCTGTAATTTTGGTTTTTTTGAGACGCTTAGGAGAGATAAATTATGTTTGCGCCATAAAATTAAACCTTTAGTGCTCCTTGTCCATCAGCAGCTGCTTTTTTTTTTTGTTTTGCACCAGCACTTTTATACATCTGAGCCTTTGTTCCATATGAGATGCATATTCTGCACCAGGCAAATACTCTGCACATATAGGGTAATACAGTTGAACCTCGATTTAACGAAGTAACCGGGACCCGCTAATTACTTCGTTAAATCGGGAACTTCGTAAAATCAAAAAGGGAGACCTCGCGCACAGGCTGCGCAGGGAATTCGAATTTGTTCGTTAAATCGGGAAATTTGTAAAATCGGGTTTCGTTAAATCGAGGTTCAACTGTATTCTCATTCACAGCACACTTTGAAAAATTCCTACAGATATAATCACTATCCGATATTCGATTCAGTACTATCGAGACCGGTTATAACGAAGTCGGTTATAACAAAATAGCGGCTACAGCGAAGCGATCACGATTTCCCATTCCCTTTTGCACTTCGTTAACCGAAGTCGGTTATAACGAAATAGCGAATATGGCAAAGTAGTTTCCAATTCCCGTTGACTTCGTTATAACCGGTCTCGACAGTATTCGGCTTTTCTTTCTTAATTCGTTTCGGTGTTTGATTCAATAACTACTATTCAGTATTCACACACCCCTATAAAAAATATCTCCTAGCTTCACGTAAAATAACCTATGTCTACAGTTTTATTTTGCGTTGACTGGGAAATACAGTCCACATTGAGCTGCCGGCGAGGCTAGCATTTCTTTGGGCACCATGCCCCTTATCTCTATTCCATCTCTTATCAATACAGGGTCATTCTCCCAAGTATACAGGGTGCCCCAAAAATACTTGGCAGTGCTTTTTCTCCCAAAACTAAACTGCATCACCAAATGCTCATTTTCCACCCAAATGTAGCACCAGCGGTCCATACCAGATGGTAAAATTTCAGAACTAACCGCTATCTCATTCAAAAGTTACAAGTGACTTTCTGAAGATTTCAGTGGGAAAATGGGGCCAGTTTTTGAAGTCAAGGCTCGGAGAGCTCCATCGGTCGCCATTTTTTCAATGAGAATTTAAACAAAATCGCTTAAAACTTTTGAACCAGATAACGGTTGGTTCTGAAACTTCCGTTGTCAGATTGGCATCCGGATTGGACCACTGGCGGTACAGTTGGGTGGAGAAGGAGTGTTCACCAATGCATAGCTTATTTTCGCAATCAAAAAAGCCCCGTAAATATTTTTAGGAAACGCCCTGTACGTGTCATGTGCATGTTCCCTGGAAGTTGGGGACTCACATAACCACGCCTTGTTCTTCTTCAACATAAGCCCCGTTAAATACAGACCTCTTGTCTGACACTGAAAATAGACACTGCATACCCCCGAATCTGTGGGCGAAAGTAAACCCCAAAAGCATGGAGCCCTCCTTCTTTGGTAGCTTTGGAGCGTAGAATTCATATAATAAGGAAAGGTCCCACGCAATGCGGCCGTTTTGCAACAATGGGGGGGAGGAGGTGTATACATGCGGACATCGGTGGTCCCGAGTGGCCCATATTGCTGGCGACGCTTTAATATGCACAAAGAAGCAGCAAATCATACCAAAAGGTCTGTACCTGGTCGTTTCCTAGCTTTATTTTGCGCAAAAATAACGGCGCCACGCCTTGTATAAAAGAAACGAAAAAGGCTCGAGGCACACCTAAGCACTTCTTGTGAGTTGTGAATGCGAAAGCATGCACGCCGCTCTTCCGCTCCCTTCTTTTCGTCTGCGGTATACTTGCGTCGACGGTCGAACACGCGCGCTGTCCTCAGCGCGCTGACCTTGGGCGTGGAGCGGTGGAGCCGCTGCCTCGCGGACACGCAGTGCCATGGGGTGGTGGTCGTTGAAACTGACGTGCAGCGGCCAATAGGAGCCTCATCGACGCGCGCCAGCCAATGGGACTGAAGCCGAAATTCATCAGCTTTACTCTGCTCCTTTGGGATCGGGGAAACTACCTAGGTGCCGTTTGGCTAGACTTTTCGCGTGGTTTCATAGCTGGGAGTTGACTTCACTTGGAGAAAGGATTCAAGGTGCCGTTTGGCGCGGCTTCAGAGCTGATAGACGTCGGCTCGCCTCCATGGGACAGTTATTGGTTTCACATTAATAAAGTTGGCAAGCACTCTAACAACTTCACTATTTGTGGCAAGATGTCTAACCCATCGTCTGGTTTCTTTCTTGGCTTTTTCATTACTCTCCTCTTTCTTTCTCTCGGCATCGTTGATGTCAGCGCTTACAATGTGCCACGCTCTGCTCCTGTCTTTGCCCCCACCCCGCTTTGGAGTAACTCGTGAATGAGCGCCCTTATCGCTAAAGGTGGCAGCCCCGTGTCGCCGAGCGAGGAGGGAGAGAAGCCCCAGGAGCCCCGGCTGGCTGCCGAGGTCCTGGTGATGCTGCCCGTGCTGCGCTTCCTGCAGCTGCTCTGCGAGAACCACAACCGAAGCCTGCAGGTATGAGCTCCAGACAGCAGTTCGCACTGTGAACAGCTTGTGCCAGAGACAAGTCGGTCGCCATCGCGTTGCCAGGGGCAGATTTATGGGTCAGGCTTGGGGTGGGCGGTAGGCATTCGGCTGGCGGTGGGGAGTGCTGAGATATGACGTTACGGCCAAGACTTTGCCCAGATCGATTTTGTTGACCCAATATTTGCTATGTCACCAAGAACTAAACGTCTGGCTGGTGTATATCAATTTTTTAATTAAAAGAAAGTTACAAGGCTTTCTGCTTATCAAAAGTGAAACAAACAACTCTTTTTTTTGTTCTTGTTTTTACAGCGGAGCTGTTAAGGGCTAGTTTCCCCAGTTTCGTGTCCGTGGACAAATCTCGACACACCTCTGGACAGCTACCGCCATCTATGA
This sequence comes from Ixodes ricinus, assembly GCA_037355805.1. Taxonomy (NCBI): domain Eukaryota; kingdom Metazoa; phylum Arthropoda; class Arachnida; order Ixodida; family Ixodidae; genus Ixodes; species Ixodes ricinus. The sequence continues at coordinate 109,076 of JAZHYW010022080.1, read as the reverse complement.
GCGACGGCGGCAACCAGACGCTCGGCTTGCCGGTTGTCTAGTTGCCGCCGTCGCTCATAGATGGCGGCACATAGTACAGCTCCGCTGCTCTTCCTTCTTCACCAGAGTGGAAAGTCTGAAAGTTTTTGTTAAAAGGGCCTGAGAAAGTTGTCTGAATGGTTCGCTTGTGTCCTTCCAACAGGACTTCCTGCGGAACCAGTGCAATAAGAACAACTACAACTTGGTGTCCGAAACGCTGCTGTTCCTGGACTGCCTCTGTGGAAGTACCACGGGCGGCCTGGGTCTACTGGGACTGTACATAAATGAGCACAACGTCGACCTTGTGAACCAGACGTTGGAAACCCTGACAGAATACTGCCAAGGACCCTGCCACGAGAACCAGGTATAGAAATTAAGCTTCCTTCACGTGCCCTTTAATTTTGTTTTTATTTGAGAAACGGGTTCTTGGCTTAGGCTTTTCTCATTATGCCAAGCATTGCCGTTCCCAAAGGGTATGTCTCGGATGACGCCTTTGCAGAAATTGTCTCGACCATGGATTTTGAAGTTTAATTTTTTTGCCAGCATTGTAGCGTGGTCATGTTCAAAGGCATTTAGAAAAGGCATCATTTGAAGGGTTCCAAACATGTGTGGTTCAGTGTGGTAAAAATAATGGTGAAGTGATGGGCAGGCTGGTGAACGTTCACTATTGCGAAAAATCCAAGATGAGAAAACAAAAAATACGAAAAGCTTTCACCTTTTGTTCGTTTTGCACGTTTCTTGGTTCCTTGCTATCAATTTTTCGCAATGTGAATGGTTTGGCAGTTTGTAAGTGTACAGCCATCTTGAATGGAAGTGCTAGTGTGCAAGTGGCCACAAATTATTTTATTGCTTGGTAAGTTTCTGGCACTTACTGTCCACGCACAGAGCGTCAGTTGGATGCTGCTGAGGTGAGAGAGTAGAGGCTGCTCCTCACCAGGGGAGACTGACACAGTGCTGTCTTGTTAGCAAGGGGGCCAGTAGTCTCAAGTGTGAAATGCATGCAAACTGTCTCAAAAGTATACTCAGCTTCACTTTGATTTTTGATGATTGTAGTTTTCTCTACTTTAATGCATCCTATTAATTTTCTTCTATCTCTGCTGTCCTGTGACTGCACCTCTGTGCCTGCCTGTTCAGAAACTATACCATTTCTTACACTGCAGAACTGCATTGCCATGCACGAGAGCAATGGGATCGACATCATCATTGCCCTTGTGCTCAATGATATCAACCCCTTGGGGAAGAAGCGCATGGATCTGGTGCTTGAACTCAAGGTGAGTGCACGAGTCTGCGTTCTGTGTTAGGTGTGGGCATTAATCGACTCATTGCTCATTGATTTGTTTTTAGCTCCTGAAGTCTTCCATCTCAGGCCATTGCCCAAAGGGTTCTTTTATGACAGTAAAATATAACAACAAAAACAGAAAGCCATGACTCAATACTACAATTTCGACAGTGATTGCCGAGGTGAAAGTAACGAAAAACATGATGGTGGTTGCAGCTGTTAGGAAGAACTTGAACCACAAGCATCAAGAGTGCCTGCCATTCAATGTTTTGCTGGGAAACACGGCTCCAAGCCAAATCCCTGAAGATGCTAACCAAGTCTTTTAGCTAACCTTATTTACTCGAACGTAGGTTGAACCCTATCCTAGAAAATTCGCTAAGAATAATACAAACATACTTTAATATTGGTTAGCTCCGATTTTTAGATAGTAGAAGGGGAGGAGATTACTGTAAAGATTAAGTTCACAGAGTTCCAGGTCACCCTAGCTAAGAGTCTTTCACGATATTGCATTAGCGGCATCTTCGTCTGAATATCCAGAACAATCAGCAGTGCACCTCTATGCTGTGACACTTGTGCCATGCTGCTCATGTGGAGCTTCACCAATTTGCGTTGGTGTGTTCGAAGAAGCAGCCGACGTGAGGAAACATCTCAGAGTTCGATAAAATCAGAAATTGCACTCACTGTTCTAGCTCGACCTTCTTTGGTGCCAATTATGAGTTGACCCCTAAATTTAAAGGACGGTGACGAAAATAAACAACAGCATTGACATTCGAATAGATACAATAAATGTCAGCTGCCGCTACAGGCCTTCCAGGACACTTCTTCTCGAAGTAATACGCAAGGTCGGAAACGAACAAAACTGCGACCAGGGTACTCTTGTAGCACTGACTAAGGGGCCAGTACGTAACATACGTCTTTGATAGTAGTTTGTACACGTTTTTTCTCTTGTGTCGCCAGCTTTTGTTTTGTCTGTATCCCCCCCCCCTCGAGTTTAAGGGCTGTTTTGCACATTTGCGTTTGAGCGTGCTCAAGCACGTTGCGTCTCCTGGTGATGAATGAATGCATGGATGGTGGATAGGGCTGGACTTTTTAATTGAGTGGCGGCTGGTGCCACCTTGCCAGTTTCTAAAAAACGAGAGACTGGCGCCATCTATCAAATAGCCCTGAAATCCTTCCAATGTATGTACATATTTTTATAATTTTTTTATGCACCAATCTTTTACCCCAGACTCGAAGTAATTTTAACAATGCTATTAGCGACTATTTCTCCTAGATAGTATCTGTGGATTTGATCTGGCAAATATTGCGAAACCTTCAGTCTAGCTTTACAGAGATGGGAAGAGGTCCGGGGCTTCCCTCATAGACGGCTTCACTGTGTGCTTATGAGGGAACGCAACATGATTGAGCACACTCGAGTCGCAAATGTGCGGACCGATCTTGAGACGTCTCGCATCCGTCGTCTCGCATCTCCCTCGCTTAAACCGACCCCGCCGTTACGCCCCGAGAGCCTGTCTGAGCCGCCTTCCTTGTCCGCAGAACAACGCCAGCAAGCTGCTGCTGGCCATCATGGAGAGCCGGGGGGACAGTGAGAACGCGGAGCGCATCCTGTTCAACATGAGCCCCCGGCAGCTGGTGGAGGTGGCCTGCAATGCCTACCACCAGGATGAGGAGGACGACGAGGAGGAAGAGGAGGAGGAGGGGAGGGAAGGCCAGGACGGGGGTGTGGGCGTGTCCCCCAAGGAGGTGGGCCACAACATCTACATCCTCTGCCACCAGCTGGCCCAGCACAACCGGGACTTGGCCGCCCTGCTCAAGCCCCACGAGAGCCCAGACTGCAAGACGGCCCAGGCCCTCCAGTACTATGCCTCACACACGGCCCAGATTGAGGTGAGCCTTCTGTTTTAACGCGATAGCATTTAGGAGCTTGCATCGCAGAAACTCCGGCGTCAGCGTCGGTGGGGCCAAAAAATATCATAGTGCAACGCGCGCAGCCTTGTGTGTCACACGTGACGTCGCACGTAACTGCACGCGTTGCATTATAAAATTTGCCCGCTAAATTTCGGAAAAAATTTTTTTGCCAGATTTAATGGGAAGTTTTTTGCCAAATTTGGCGGAAAATTTTCCCACTAAATTTAGCGTAAAATTTTTCTGCCAAATATAGCAGAAAAGTTTTCCGACAAATTTACCGGGTCAATAGGGTCATAAAGTCACAGCCACGTGCAACGTCACGTGACACGTGACGCTGCCAACTAGACCACGCGCACACGCTTGCACGGCTTGGCAACGAGCCCGCGTTTATGAGAAGGCTTTGAGAACAGGACCCGATAACGCTACAGTCGAACCCTGTTATATCACACTGGGCTATTTCGGATTATTGTTTATATAAAACAGTCCAAACATCCCCATGATAATCACATGTAATAGTATAAGAGCATTGTCTTTTTGTATCAAACTCCCATGGCAGGGACACTCGATATAGCGAACGAAGGCCTGTTGCTTTTCCAGCGATCTGATTGTGCTGGTGGCGAGTGAGCGAGCACATAGCTTGCGTTGGCTAGCGAGGCTGGCAGACCGCCAAGCCATGCGCAGCAAAAGAGCAGTTGTAAAACAACGACAAGAATGAACCGTAAAAAATATAATTGTAGAGCCCATCCACTTCACATGAAGATGGAGGACCAGCGAAGCTGTTATCTTTACGACAAGTTTACGACAACTATACGACATCTATACAATTTACATATGATCGCAATGAAGACAGATACACGACTTCATTGTATAATTGTCTTTATTTAATTCTTAGTGACTAAAGTGATCATTGCCTTATGGTCATTATGGTAAACCGCCATTGGTTGTATTTTGACTTTGGATATGTTCTTGCTAAACGTGAGGTCGATACACGTTCTGTTGTTGGTCGTTGGTATACGTGTATGTGTTGGAATAAGACTATTGTAGGTTTTACAGCTACTTGGACTCTTTATCAGCGATGCTGATAAAAAGACCAAGTCTCTTTATTAGCATCGTGGAAGGGAAAGAAAAGAAGGTTAGATCCTCACATTCTGCCCTCAGCCTCAGCACAGCGCACTCTTAGCTGATATAAGTCCGTGGCAGTAGATGATAACAAGGGATCAGGACCTCACTATCTAATAATGCCAAGGAAGGCTGACTCACGTGGGTTGCCCCCTCTTTCTATTTATACTTGCCACGACCAATCGGAACAAAGGAGCGCCTTTTAAACGGAAGTTTGTTTGTTAACATCCATGGACACATTTTTTTTTCAGATCCTAGTCACATAACAGCTTCGCTGTAAAAAGCGGAGGATGGCAAAAGCAAGGGGAAGGGCACGTGCGCGCGCGCTAAGGGAGAGCAGGGAGCGTTTGCTGTTGGAACGGTAGCCTGCGCCCTTTCCCCGAACACTGCTGATGCTGCGTCACTCCCTAACCCCAAAATGAAATAAGCGAGAAAAAAATTCTTCGGCAAGTCGAGTATGTTGACAAAAACGGTTGTGCAATTGCACTTTGAACGCCTTACCTTTGTTTACCTTTTCCTCATGTCGTTATTGCATTGCCCGTTTTTTTTTTTTACAGCGGAGCTGTTAAGGGCTAGTTTCCCCAGGATCGTGTTCCCCGCAATGAAATGTCGACACAAAACTCTGGACAGCTACCGCCATCTATGAGCGACGGCGGCAACCAGACAATCGGTAGAGCCCTGCGCGGATAACAGTTTGATCATCCGATCCGCATCCGCAGACTTTGTATCCGCATCCGAACCGCATCCGCAAACTTATTACATTATTGTATCCGTATCCGATCCGCATCCGCATACTTTGTATCCGTATCCGAACCGCATCCGCAAAATGTGGAACCAGATCTGACTCACAATCCAGGCATTCATTGTATATCATAACATCAAGCGAGAATGAAAAAAAATAAAAATACAAAAAGCACTTTTTAGGCTGTTTGCTTATCTTCGTACAAAGAAATTTTCGGGTCACCATTCAAAGGGGATGTCATTTTATCATTATCAGTTTCATCGTACTTATATTAAAAGCGATCAGCCTTCCCGAGACACTGCGCGTCGAAGGAAAAATTATCTCAGTTATATGATCGTCCTAGGAGTCCGCGACACTCTGCCCAGAAGAAGTGCACAAAAAGGATGTCGAGGCACTTCTTTTGTTTTTGGAATCATGACCACACTACTCTTTGTGGAGAGGGGGTCGTTTCTTCTACTTTCTTGTGACTTGTTCGTTTGAGGTTTTCTTTGCTCGGAGAAAGTTTCTGCTCTTTCCCTGCCAATGTACTAGCTTTCTTGGGACGATTGATGCCCTGCAATCTTTACTTTTCCTATAGATAGCATTTTTGACGAGAGGCAACGCACTAACTGAATAGATGAGAATCAGATCTTTCTTAGGATCCCTATTGTTTCTTCGAAACGCGTTTTGTGGAAATACATTTCGTAGACAGCTTTTCATGGACATACATTTCATGGACACACGGCTCGTCGACGCTGTACATTTTGTGGGCACATGCCCCTGCGACGTTTTGTTGACAACGCATTTCTTCACTAAGCCGCTAAAAGCTAGCGTCCGATTCACTAAGGCGAGCTTAACCAAACCATACCCCCTCCCCCTGTAATCCAGGCGAGACGCAAAAAGTTTGTTATGAAAATAGCAGGGTTGTGTGCGGCGAAACGTCTCAGGTTTTTCGATGAGACGAACACGAGAAGCCTTTCGATCAAACGTCGCATGTCGACGAAACGATCTGTGGATGAAACGTCAGTCGACGAACTGAATGCCACCGTGCAAAAATTTAGATCGGATCCACGGATATCCGCATCCGCAGCCCCTGACATCCGCATCCGATCCGCAATCCGCCAAAATTTGTCTAATTTTTATCCGCATCCACTCGTTTACTGCGGATATCCGCGGATATGCAGGGCTCTAACAATCGGCTTGCTGGCCTTGCTCATAGATGGCGACAACCTATCCAGCCTTTCCACTCTGGTTTTCACCAGAGTGGAAAGGCTCAATTTCTCTAGGCGTCGCCCTAGATGTCGTCCTTGAGGTCGTCCTAGAAGTCGTCCTTGAGGTCGTCTTAAACGTCATCCTTGAGGTCGTCTTTGAGCATGTCCTTGAGGTTGTCCTCGAGGTCGTCTTAGAAGTTGTCCTTGAGGTCGTCCTAGACGTCGTCCTTGAGGTTGTGCTTGATGTCGTCCTGAGAGGTTGTCCTCGAGGTCGTCCTAGAAGTCATTCTTGAGGTCGTCCTAGACGTCGCTTTGAGGTCGTCCCAGAAGTCTTCCTTGAGGTCGTCCTAGACGTCTTCAAAATCGTCCTAGAGAGGTCGTCCTAGGCGTTGTCCTTGAGGTCGTGTTGACGTCGTCCTTAGGCGTCGTCCTTGAAATCGTCCAAGAAGTCGTCCTTGAGGTCGTCTGACCATAGTACAGCTTCGCTGGTCTTCCTTCTTCACCAGAGTGGAAAGGCTGAAAGTTTTTTTTTGCCTTTCTTTTTTTGTTGCCTGAATTTAGCGAGCTTTCTTTTTGTTGCCTTCTTAACATATTTCTATGGATCAAGAGATTTTTTTTATATTTCTCGCTTTTCCGTTTTTTTTAATTATTATTTTCGTGTTTTGTTGCTTATGCTGTGTGGAAGTCCCGGCCAGGCTCACGTGTAAGTGCGGCGGTGTTTGCGGTCTCCGCCAACTACGCTGTACTGTATTTAGCAACTCTTGGATGCTCTATTTGGTAGGCTCCCGTTTGTCGCGACCTTCGGTATTAGCAGAGACGGCAGGAAATTTCAACTTGAGCCTAATTTAACATATTTTTGTATTTCATATAATGATATTTTGAACTATCTTACGATCCCCTTTGAATTCTAAATATCCGGGTTCGACTGTATCGCGTTCCACCCTTAAAAAGATGCTGAACCAAACATTTCAGTGTCTATTAATAAGTGGCGCGCTATTTTTCCATGAGTCAGCAGCCGCCGGTGTGCGCGAGCACACGCAACAAAGTTGATGTCATCATATCCCCCATTCAAGCTTATTAAGTGTGAATGGGGGATATGATGATGTCAGTATCTCTTGTTCAAGTATGATCCGTCGGTTTGTGATTGCCGTGGGGACTCGATTAGCATCGTGCATATTTTGTGGCTCCGTTCAAAACTCTAAGCAAGATGCAACGCTCATTTTCTTGAATTTCTTTGCTACCACATCCCATTCCATTCTGCTCTCTCACTAGGAGAGCGTCCTCTCGTTCCCTTTAAAATAGTACCGACGTTTCACTAGTACCGGCCTTATACTCCGCATCTAGTCACAGCTGGTTTTGAAGTTACTTTTTGTAGCAGCATGAACATACTAATAGCTCAAACGTCTTGTTCAGTCTGGCACAGTATGGCCTCCATAGCTTTTGTGCCGTAAAGCCTGCAGACATCATCGTCGTTGGCATATACTATTGCTTATGTGTCTGACCCTTTCCGGCCGAGCGTAATATGTTGCTTTTCTCATAAAGCCTGGCCCTACATCGCATTCCATGCTAAAATCTCCAACATGAGCGGTGTTGCAGTATCCTCCTTCGTACCTGTGGCTCGCAGATTGTGCGGCACGACCGCACCATGGAGCAGATAGTGTTTCCGGTGCCCCAGATCTGCGAGTTCCTCACGCGCGAGACCAAGGTGAAGGTGTACAACACCACGGAGCGAGACGAACAAAGCAGTAAGGTGAGCTCTGTCCTGGGGTCTTTGCGACACCCACGTTTTGAGCGTACCCACGAACGACACAGGTATCGGACTTCTTCGAGCGCACGGAGGACCTCTTCAACGAAATGAAATGGCAAAAGAAGCTGCGAGGTGAGTTGACGTTCCTTTTGCTAGCATTGCGAGAAATGTGTTCAGGCTTTTCAGTGTTAGTTACTACCTCGAGAAGTTCAGGCTGTGTTGTGAGGGGCCATTGAAGCAGACGTTTTGATGTGAGAGACTTGTCATGTACTTTTCTTCTCTTTATCGGCACGACAACCGTATCAAGAATAGAAAACTTCACTAATGGTGTTGCGTTTCTGGACATTCGAATCGAGTCTGTACTTACTTCCTGAAAACAAAAAGATGGGCGGGTTAAAGGAGAGGTGCCGTGCATGCACGAGGAACACCGAGATGCTGTATTCCTACTTAAAGGGACACTGACACACCCTATAAAAAAATTTGTTTTATTTTCCAGGCGATTTATTATGGTGTCGCAAGACTACCTAATCAATAATTTGCTACAGTGTCACATACCGTAGGTATATTTTTAATAAACTAAAAAAAAAAAACGCAACTGCTCGAAACCGAAGCTGGATTGGGGAGGAAGAAGGAATGTAGAGGAGGAGAGAGTTGGGAAAAGCCAAACGTAATTGTGCAACTTTTTTTTTTTTTTTCAATCAACGTATTTGCAGTTGTCTAGAAGCCTCAAAAAATGTTTTCCAATCCAAATATTGAGCGCGTGCCTTCGACAACCCACGACTTTGATTATATTCGGTGGTTGTGTCTAAACCATAGAGAACTGTACGTGACAACGGAGAAGAGAGTGAGCGCCACTCAAACCGGCCAGTTCTCGATCGGCGGTTTTCGGGTGGAAAAAAAGCAAATTTCGAGCCGCAAATTATGTTCTGGGTAGTTTGGCTCACGTATGTCATGTACAAATAAAAACCTCGGCGAGCATAAATACCCTGTCATTGTCCCTTTAGCCTGCATGAAGCCCTGTTTCATCTCAAAGCAAATGGCTTTTTTTTCCTAGCCTAGACATCGGAAGTAGCATCACAGTTGGATTTGCCAGAAATGCCAGTCCGGTCAGAACGGCTCCATTCTGAAAATTTGTCATCTGCTAATCCACTTACGAAGGCGTGACAGACAAGAGGAGTACTGCCCCCGCAGTTGGTGGAAAGCGCAGAGCGCCCAACTCGGGGAGGATTTCCTGTACGCCGTCTGCCCCGACCCAGAGCACACCCGCCGTTCCAGCGCGGAGTCGCTTCTCTTTCCTCGCAGGACAACCTGTGCTCTACTGGGTGAGCCGGCACATGTCCACCTGGAGCACGGTGGCCTTCAACCTAGCCGTCCTCATCAACGTCATAGTGGCCATCTTTTACCCGTTTGCAGATGCCAAAGGTGAATGTCCCTCAGTTTGGCAATGTGTGCACGGTGGTGTGAATGGGGCGTGAAGAGTGGGAGACAAGTTCTTTGTGCAGCACGTTGAATGGCACCGTAATGCTCAGTCAAACTGCACGGTTTCTTGGAAATCACTGCTGCAAAATCCTCGGTACAGGGAATGAAAGCAGCGTTACTTGCGACACCATCCAACACCATTCGAATTGACCGTTCCCTTGGAACAATTTTATACTCCGTTTTATCTTACAATGGACCGCGGCAGGTGCTACGAGCCATTTTTGCTAATCTTGCACCGCGAACGTATTGCTCGACTGACGCGTCCCACGCGTTGTTGCGCCCTCTCTAAGGTCGCGTGACGCTCGGACAGCATTGGATTTGCTTAGATGGCTCACGGCGTCCTGCGTGGTCCGTCATAGGGTGAAGCGAGGTAAGGGTGTGGTAAAGATCTTGTTGCACTTTTGTAGCATCTGTTCCCGACAAGACTGCAGTGGCAGTACGATGCGAGGAATGCATCTCCAACCGGTGTGTTTAGCTACACCCCCCATGCCTCGGGGCATCCTCAAAGTGGTAACTAAACATGTCGCGGAAGCCGCCTGGTAATGTCATAACTCGTACTGTCTTGGCAGTCGGTTGTAAAAGCACTGGCGAGGAGGACGAGCTTGCACGGGCAACATTGTCATTGTGGCATCCCAACTGTAACTGCCAAAGTTTTCATAGAACGGGGTAGTTAAGGAGTGAGCTGCAGAAGGGAAGGGCTTTGCCACATATGCCTCTGCAGCTGTGCCCCTACCTGGATCGCCGGGATCTGTAGCATTATGCAGCTGTGGCATCAACCTACAACCATGTAAAGTTGAAGACTGCGTTACAGGCATTGTAGCGTTAGGGTCGTGCCGAAGTTTCTGCCTCCCTTATGCTTCAGAACTGGATCCCCGGCTGTCCGGTCTGAGCTGGGCACTGATGTTGGTGTCCCTCGCCGGGGTGGTCCTGGCTCCGCGGCCGTCATCCATTCGGGCCCTGTCCTGCGCCTGCATCCTGAGACTCATGTCCTGGCTTTGGTTTGCAGCCGACCCTGTGGCTGTTGGGCACGGTGAATGTCGCCATAAGGTAAGTGCGGTGGCACACGCACTGCACGCATGCACATCCAAAGTAGTGGCAAACCGTTGCACCGAGCGAGCACATAGGTGGTTGGAGCTGGTTGGAATGGCTTGAAAAGAAATCTCCCTTGGGAGCCTTCAGGCTGGTTCACACGTTTGCGTTTCACTGTGATCAAGATGCCATCTATCGAGCAGCTCTGCAACCGTGTATAACTAGACCGAAGGATTTGCAGTATTTGTGAGATCAACAACAGCTCACTATCTATGAGAAATGGCCACTTATAACATTGTCAGAGTTACTTCAACCCCACGTTAAAAGAATGATGCGGAAAAAATATAAAAACAGGTATGTAAGCAGTCACTTACATACATGTAAGTAACCGCTTACAGTCAAATGGGCAGTCAAATGCAAATGCATAAACCAACCTTTAGAGTGGCGGCCGACGCTTCGCTAGCGACTCGGCTAAGTCTCTTGGCCAAATCGGCTGCCACACTGGCGCTTCCAGGAGGTTCTTTGCAAGGAACAATATCTCGGAGCAGTTCTTTCACAGTCTCTTTCTTTGCCGGGCTGCTGAGGGAGAAGGGACCACTTGGGAAGTGGTGTCCCTTCACCCCTCCTGGCCCTCCTCTTCCCGTGACCTGACCCCCCTCTCTTCTCCTGGCTGGGCCCCTTGCAGCACCGTGCACCTGGTGAGCATAGTGGGAAACCACGGGACCTTTGCGCGCAGCCTGGGCCACATGCTGTCGGACATGGAGCTGCTGTACCATGTCAGCTACCTCACGGTGTGCGTGCTGGGCTTGGTGGGCCACCCGCTCTTCTACAGCGTGCTGCTCCTTGACGTGCTGTACCAGGAAGAGACCCTGCTCAACGTGATCAAGTCGGTGACACGCAACGGCCGCTCCATCATCCTCACGGCCGTGCTGGCCCTCATCCTCGTCTACCTATTCTCCATTGTCGCCTTCCTCTTCTTCCGGGATGACTTTCTCATCCAGGTCGACAGCAGCACCTCGCGCACCACCACCGCTGCCGATGGTGAGCGGTTGCATTCTCCAGCCTCGTGAGAACTTGCATCTTTATGTTTCCCCTATATGTTTTGCATTACCGGCCACCGTGAAGACCTTCATGGGCTCTACCTTCCAACCCGGGTTTGAGCAAAACACTTACATCGTGGTGTCGGCTAGAGAGGACGTCTTTACAAGGTGTCACGTCCCACGCGTTGAGTCCATATCCTATTCTACCGGTTCCATCCCCTCGGTTTCCTTGTCAATATCTGTGAATCACTGGGTTTAAACTTCAAACTAGGTATTTTTATAGCGAAGCTGTTATGCGCTAGGGTCTGGGAAAAATGCGCCCTCACATGTTGACAGAAAACTCCCCGTTAATCGTGGCATAGTATGAACAAATAAAAAATATAAAAAATAAAAAGAGGTGGCAATTAGCGCGAGTCAGCCTTCCTTGGCATTATTAAATAGTGAGGTCCTGATCCCTTGTTATCATCTCTAGGCATCGTCCTTGAGGTCGTCTTAGACGTTGTCCTCGAGGTCGTGCCTGGACGTCGTCCTCTAGGCGTCGTCCTCGAGGTCGTCCGTAGAAGTCGTCCTGGAGGAAGTCCTTGAGGTCGTCCTTAGAATGTCGATCCTTTAGGCGTTGTCCTCAAGGTTGTCCTAGACGTCGTAAAGATAACAGCTTCACTGGTTTTCCATCTTCACATGAAAAAGGAAGGGCTCTACAATTTTCTCTATAATACCCGTATGGATACTGATTTTGGTCATAGGTATTGCTGCTTGCTGTCGGCGTGACTGCAGATGCTTCCGAGCTCTCAACTCCGTGGTCCACTTAGGCGTTGGTTAGCTGTGCAGCAGCTTGTCGCGCCCTGGTCTCCGGAGCAGCTTGCTGGTCTACGTAGATGCTGAGGCTGCATGCTGAACTTAACGGTCCTTTTCATTCATGGCAGTAGGAGAACTGTTAGATTTCATCTTTTCTTTTATTGTAAGCAGTACTGACGGGATGGCATCTCAGAACCGCCTACTCTTTGTTTTTCGTCTTTTTTTTCAATAATTTTCGCGTTTTTTTCCAAATAGCATTTTTTTTTGCTCTACAGAGCACGTGAGCATGTGCTCACGTGCTCATGCATGCGATCTCCAGAGAAACACGAGCACCACGACGCCAACCTACGGCGGAAGTACGGACATACGGACATAGCTAACGAAAGTAATTCACACGTAGTAGAAACCGGGACTTCTCGCCTGCGCTAAAGTACAACTCAATGACAACACCACTAAAAAAAATAAAAAAAAAGGAAAAGAGAATTTGGTTTTTTGACGCGCAGCAAGATGGACCGTACACGATGCTGCAGAGAGCGCTTTGAGAGCGCGCACTGAGAAAGCTTCAAGCTGACTTTGGCGCCAAACGGCAAAACCGTCAACAAAACAACAAAGAAAGAAAAAAGAAAAAGAGAACTTACGCTTTCCGGTGCGCAAGATGGAGCGCACTCGATGCTACAGAAAAACGCTTTGAGAGCGCACGCTGGCTCGTGTGTGCTCGACCACGTGCTATGTTCTCCGCGCTACTCCACGCCAGATTGGTTGCGCTGGCTCGTGTCATTTGCTACGGTCCATCTCAACGGCGTAGAGGAGCAGGTGCATATTTGCGCACGTTTGGCTTTGCAGCAAAGGGCCCGTGTTTCGCCCTACGTTGGTGGTTTTTCTGACGTGGTGCCCTGCAATGTGAGCCCGCGCACATTCGCTGGGGACGAACTATCCGATGCGGAGTCGTCCCGAGTTCGAACTATCAAACTTTTCCTACCATAGAAATGTATGGGCGCTCGCCGGGACTTAAGATCATGATCGAATTAAACGAAAAGGCGAATTAACCGAGGTCGAACTAACGAAAGTTTACTGTACTATAGTTTGATGTTGGTACCAATTCCTGGTCATACTTCCTGGCAATCCTGATTACAGCCTCACCAAATAAAGGCCCTCTCACACGCTTGCATTTGCTTACGACAGAGTTCTCGTGATCTCTGGCATGCTGGTGCCATGTGTGAGATTACCTTGCAACTATATTTCACCAATTGAGCTAAGGTTTTGTGGTATACGCAAGGTCAAATGCATATACTATACATGAGAAATGGTCGTTTATAACATTTTCAAAAGATTTTGCAAGCCGAGAAAGGATGATGCGCAAAAAAAAAGAGGAAATACTCGGAAATGCCAAGTGCCCTATGGCTACCCGATATAGGGCAGTTGTAAGCAGTCGCAAGTGTGTGAACCAGCCTTAAGAATTGTGGCAGCACCAAAAGACAAGGACACAGTCGAAGCAGTGGACGAATTTGCCCTCATTTTTCTGGCACTGTCGCGCGTCCTATTCAAAGACTACCGTCCAAATTTCTGCGTTAATTTGTTCGCAGTGCCCCACCCAGACCCAAACTACCTGGAAGGTTTCTGCAAGGCGGCGAACGGCGGACAGGAGCCGTGCCCGCAAGAGGCTCTCCCCGCGGGAGCAGACGACGGGGATTCCGGCGACGACACGGTGGGAGAGCGGGCCTGCGACTCCCTGGTGATGTGCATCGTTACCACCCTCAACCACGGCCTGCGCAACGGCGGCGGCATTGGAGACGTCCTACGGCCACCCAGCTCCAAGGTGGGTGCCGTCGACATGCCGCATTGTAAAGTTCGGTTTGGCCGAGGGTTTCCGACGACGACAGAAGGAGTAAAATTGTGCAGCGAATAAAGCCGCAAGTATGAGCTGCCATAATCCGAATACCTAAAGGCTGGTTCATGCATTTGCGCTCGAGGGTAATTAACTGCGTTGCAACCGCTTGTGACTGGTTACAACGAGAGAACACGCCGATGCCACCTGTCGGGTGGCCTTAGAACACTTCAGATCTGCGTATAACTGAACTGAAGGTTTTGCGCCATTTGTGAGATAAAATCTACTGCTAGCTACGAGAAATGGTCGATTAGATCATTGTCAGAATTATTTCAAGAGCACGGTGAATGAATGATTCGAAAAAAATTGGGAAATATGTGCAGGTTGGAAGTGTTCCAGGAATACCTGGTAGGTAGCGCCGTTGTTATCTCGCTGTATGCTGTCACAAGCGGTTGCAGCACAGTTGGTCACACTCAAATGCAAACGTGCCGAAGGGTTCTTCAGTTGCTAGGTTTGACAACCCTGACGACAAAGCAGTATTTACGGGTAAAACTTTTGTAGCGTTAGCTACACTGGCCGAGGTTGAGCAGTTTCGCGTGGCTCTCACTAATGAGCCGTACTCCGTGCTGCGCAAGCGCGAAGAGCAGTGACGTCACACGGCGCACAGCTGGCGGGGCGGAGCCGCCGTCGCCGCGGGCACCGCTGCCAGCGCGCGCGCCCTCGCCAATCTGCGTAAGCGCGAGGAGCAGTGACGTCACACGGCGCACAGCTGGCGTGCCGGAGCCGCCACTGCTGCAAGCTCTATACCGCCACCGCGCGCCGTCGCCGGTCTTCGCATTTCAGAGGAGTGACGTCATAGCCGCGGCAGACAGCACTGGCGCCGCCGCGTGCACAGCCGTGTGCCTCCGTTGCGCAGTAGCCAAGTCTGACGCTGCACCGGAGCTGCTTGATAAGCGCCTCTCATTTTGTGCGCATAAGCTCACGCTACGTATATCCTGGCATAGCCGAGCTAAGCCACCGCAACTTTTTGTTTGTGCGCTAATGTTATTACCGGTTTTGGCCAAATATTTTGGAATCTAATATTGAATAGGTTCTCAGAGCCTTTCATTACTATTTCACCATGCTTAAATAAAAACTAAAAAAAAAAAAATTGTGAATGATGGTTGCAGGTTGTTGGGCATCTCTGGCCAACTTATACTCTCGCATAACAGCCCCAGTTTAGGGAGAACTTGTAATTGGGCTTGTTGGTGAATGTTAGGAAGCATGGTGTAAGGTGTGAAAAACATTGGACCCAAGGAAGAAGATGCACGCCTCTGTGTGTGTGTTCTTCCTCGTGTTCAGTATTTCTTGCGCCTTGCACTCATGCTCCCTGAAGCCCGACTTTAATATTAAAAATAGGGGTGTCGCGAATATAATATTTTCGAATACGAGATCGAATACGAATAGTTAGCTTCGAATATCGAATCAAATATCGAATAGTCAAAGGCAGGTGCATTTATTCATATGTTCACATCTCAGAACTGCAATTATATTTTTTTTTTAATTTTTCATTTTTTTTAAATTTTGAGTTGCAGAATTGCAGATGATTTTTCTGCATGACAACTTGTAACCTTCCCTACAACTAGAATTTTATTTATTATTTTTTTATTTTTATTTTAAAAACACAAAAACTAAATTTTTATTTGTAGGGAAGGTCACAAGTTGTCATGCAGAAAAATCAACTGCTGCACATGGTCAGTAAGGAGGCGCTCCCTTCTAGCAGAAACTGCACCTCCAGCCACAGGCACTGAAGTAGCTGGTATTGCCAGGTATATGATGCAAAGCTTGCCAGACTCGGATATCTTACACCTACAACTTGCCACCACTTACACGGATCACTCTCTTTTTAGCGGTTCCTCCTCCTACTTCCACTTTCTGAAAATAACAGCGCAAGTCTGGAGTTACACTCAAATACACGACACTACCGGCCACAACAATAATCATACTTAGAAACACATGCCCACCAGAGAAATACTTACCGTATTTACCCGAAAATAGGTCGACCACGAAAATAGGTCGACCCCTATTTATTGAGCCCACCGAGAATAAAAAAAAATAATTCGAATATAGGTCGACCATTTTTTTTTTCTAGGAACAGGGGAAAGTTAGGGCAAAAGAAGGAAACAAACCTTTAGTTACAGCACTCTCAGCTAAATCACAGGGCGATGTCAAAAACTTAATCATCGTCAGAACTTCCGGACATGTCATCCTCATCCGAAGCTTCGCCAGCTTGGTAGACATCCTCGCAAATTCGCTACAATACCTCACTGACACCGTTGTAAAATGACGACAAGAAAGAAGGTGGAGACAGGCCAAGCGACGAAAGAGCAAATACAAAGACGCGAGCAACGCCAACGCTGAGAGTCCCGTGGGCAACACGCGAGCCGCCGAAAAACAACAAACTAAAATACCTCCGTTTTTCTTCTCTCTTTTTTTTTTTCTTTTTTTTTGTGCGCGTTTGCGAGGGACATGGGTTGGAGGGCAAAGTGCATGGCGCATCGCGTTCCTCTTCCTCCCCTTCCCCTTGCCCAGCGAGGGGGAACGCGATGGCGAAACCCGACGCCCGAAGGATGTGCGCGAGAGCCGTGGCCGGCGGCGGCGCGGCGCGGCTGTCGGCTGTTGTTGTTTCGGTTGTTTTTGTGCATCAAAAGCTTTTTGAAACAAGCCGCGCGGCTCTACCGCGACGCCGGCTAGGTGATTGATAGCTCCATGCCCTCGGTAGGGTTTCAAAATTTGGTCCTGAATGTAGGTCGAAATTCTTTGGACACGATTATAGGTCGACCCTTAATTTTTGACAACATTTCCGAAAAAAAAAGGTCGACTTATATTCGAATAAATACGGTACATAGTGCTGCTTTGTCTGCTGTGAGTGTCTTACTAAGTGTGATTATTTTTGTTGCCGGTAGTGTCGTGTGTTTGTGTGTAACCCCATATTTGCTGTGTTATTTTGAGACATGGATAACCAACTCGCTCAAGCACCCGTGAAACCACTTTGCTTTCTATTGCACTTTTGGCTAAGTGGTCAAATGCTTGCAAAACATTGCTGACGGCGTTAAGCCTTGCACTTTTGACTGTGTTGCAGCTTTGGGAGGGGGACGATGCCGTCACCCTCGCAGAATATATTCGAATAGTGCCCCTCTCTCTTCGTTTTGGTGCCGTTTCCCGTTCGTTTCTCCGCTTCGCAGGCGGTTTCCTGCAAACACCTCCATCCGCCATAACACGGGTGGGCGAGCGCCAGAGAGCAGTTTAAAAAGTCGGGAGTCACAAAAGAACAGAAACTCGCAGATTACCGCTACTGACACCGACGCCACATGTCGCTGTCAATGGGCCTTACTTACGAAACCGAAGACGAAAGCAAAACTTACGCTTTGCTTTCGAATATTCGGATGTTACTGACGAATATTCTGAAAAATACCAAAGTCTTAGTTTACCAATCGAATACGAATATTAAATGTATGATATTCGACTTGTATTCGAAATTTCGAATATTAGCCCCACCTAATTAAAAATTTTACTGCAATGTAGATGTCAACGTTCACAAAGTTTTCATTTATTTTTATATACACCAGGCACGCGCGTGCACCATCTCGCTTTGAGGGTGTGGTTTTCTCCCAAGCATGCGATTGCGATATTCATACTTTTCCAAATGTTAAAGGGGCCCTGCAACGACTTTGACTGGTTTTTAATTTGCACGGAACCTGAGTGCACTGAACGTAGTAACTTAATGAATCTTTTCTTTTCTCGAATTTCGCTTTATTTCAGAAGTTATAGGAAAATTAAAATTCAAGCAAAAAATAACCTCCCTTCATGACGTCCTTGGTCGTGGCTTGAGTGGCCGTGAACTTAGAGTGAGCTCGGCGAGTGCTCACGGCTGCTGCACTCCATGTTGACGGCTCGAGAGGGCGCCACTAAAGCATGTGCTGGATAGGCTGGATGAAGCGGGCGGCCAGGGCGGCTCGCATTATATTTGCTGCGCGGCTAAACACTAATTCGGCATGATACTTTATTGACCGCAAATGACAGCAAACATGGGGTAAAGATCAGTTCAGAACGGGCAGCCACTTCGCGCTGCCAAACCGCAAGCCAAATCTGCTCGCTGATAAGCCTTCGGAATGCTCGGACCCGGTCGGGTCTTCGAGCCCATACGACCGCAGCACTGCCGCATACATCTGGGACCTCGTGCTACGCTTGCTGCTCGTCAGTGCCTGATCCCACTACCCCCTTTCTAGTATGCGCCACCGCCCGTAGGCGGTGAAGAGTTGACGGGTCATTTTCTTGTTAACATGCTTTTATAAACTGCATTTGTTTCTTTTCTGATCTAAAATACTATAAACAAAACCAACTTTCATAATTAACTGAAACGGCTTGCGCCGTACTTATATTTTGTATTTCTGGATTAAAAAAAAGCTTTTAGCGGCTCTGACCAGTAGTAAGGCCAGGACCAAAAACGTCACGATGTCATCATATATCGTGCGCTTTCAGCACTGCAGGCTCACCCCGTAGGTGGAAAAGTTTCCGCGTCGTCCGGTTAAAATATGACGCACTGATATTTAGTTACTCTCTCCGTGCCCGCTGGCTTGCCCGAACCCCAAGAAACGAGGAAACCGAAAAAAAGGGAGATGCTTAATTATGATTGCAGGGCCCCTTAATTGCGGCGGGTTACCCCCGCTGAGTGCGCTTCTCACCGAGCACCGGTGCACTGCGAGAGGAGCAACACCTGCAGAGCTCCCTTCCGCGGGTGTTGCTTCTCCGCGGTGCACCCGTCGCTCAACAAGAGGCGCGCTCAACAGAGCTAACCCGCCGCGATCAACGTTTCGAAAATATGAATATTGCAGTTCATCTCAAATTGAATATCGAATAGCGTATTATTCGAAACTACTATAAGAAATTTCGAATATGCACACAACTCCAAAGCTTAGCGATAATTTTTCGCCATGTCCAACGGCACCGTCGGCTGGCCTAGTTCCTGTCCCACTCCCCGTCGGTGATGAGGAACCCTTCTCGCAGGAACCGCTCTACTTTGCCCGTGTGGTGTACGACCTGCTCTTCTTCTTTGTGGTCATCATCATTGTGCTGAACCTCATCTTCGGCGTCATCATCGACACGTTCGCCGACCTGCGTAGCGAGAAGCAGCAGAAGGACGAGACGCTGCGCAACACGTGCTTCATTTGCGGTCAGTAGAGGAGAGGCGCGAGGGGCGCTGCCGGGTAACATAGGGCCAACCGCCTGCCATCTTCTGCCCAGGCCTGGACCGGTCGGCCTTCGACAACAAGAGCGTGTCGTTCGAGGAGCACATCCGGTGCGAGCACAACCTCTGGCACTACCTGTACTTCATCAGTGCTAGTGCGGGTCAAGGACCCGACGGAGTTCACGGGCCCCGAGAGCTATGTGGACACGATGATCAAGGTAGGAGCGCGCGTCTGGTGGTGGGGGAGGAGCCAGGGGCTGCGACAGCCCCTCCCGGGGCGCCCCCTGCAGGAAAAGAACCTCGAGTGGTTCCCTCGCATGCGGGCCATGTCCCTAGCTGCGGACGAGGCCGAGTCCGAGCAGAACGAGATGCGGACCTTGCAGAGCCAGCTCGAGGAAACTCAGCGACTGGTGGCCACCCTCTGCCGCCAGCTGGCCGACCTGCAGGGATCAGGTGGGCCTCTTTTGGGGGACTGGCTGTGGGCGGGGCTTGGAGGCTGCTTCAAAGGGACGATGAGGATGCGTCTGCGTTTGTCGAGACTGACGAAAGCCCTAGCTACGTTGAAAAAAATTGCGCGATGATCACACGACGCGATGCAGTTAGACGGCGGCAGCTGTGCTGCTTATTCGACGTTATGACGATGATGATCGATCAGCATTGCGCCGATCGTGCGTCATATGGTGATCCGATATATTGAAATGATGTGTTGATTTAGCGTCAATACGCTCTTGATGAATAAATGATCTTGACTAGGGGTGTCGCGAACCGGCCGAGGTTCGGGGGATTCGACTCAGGTTCGACTTTTCGAACTTTTTAGTGGAAAATTCGGACGAAGACCTTGTAATTGAGGTTCGGACTGCGGTGTGCGCATGCGCGACGGGCTGGCCAGTTGGCTTCGGATTGGATGGTGATGGCTGCGGGATTAATTAAGGGCAGCGTTGATTGGTTATTTCAGCACTTTAATACAGTACAAAAACAAATAAGTTATTAACTTCTTCAGTGATTAGAGTTGGTTTCTTTCAATTGGCAACTGTTTATAAAATATAAAATAACCATTTTTATTTAAAAAAAAAGTCCTCCAAACTTAGACATGATTGTATCAAGGTCCTAGCCACACTGTCCAGGAAGTCGAACCGGGTCGAATCTGGTGACAGAGTTCGAAGGTTCGTCGAAGCCGAGTTGACCCAGTCGAACCCCGAAAGTTCGGCCTAAAAATCTGGTTCGGGACAAAAGTTCGCGACTACCCCTAAATCTTAACGTCGAATCATGTGTTTTCCCGCCAAATATAGCGGGGAAACTGAATTGGTGCCACGAGGCTGGAATTGAACGGGGAACCTGGAATTTGTCAGTAGGTCCCATGATGTCACGTCCACGTGGCACTCAATTCTTCCCTCCCTAATTTAGTAGGGAAACTTTTATGTCTAGGCTCAAGGCCGCTGTGAAACCATGGGACAGGCAGCAGCTACCGCTGTAAAATTATTTATGCCTCCAAAATCTGGTTTTTCATGCACGGTGAATTGCCAGCCGAAAATCGTGCGTTTAGGGCTCCCGCTTCTTCTTTTTTCTCGGGAGCTGGTTGTTGGCGGGGCTTTGAGGGTGTCCCAAAGGGATGCCGAAAAGGCGCTTGTATTTGTTGGGACCAAAAAAAGTCTTTAGCTATGCGAGAAAAAAAAATATGTGCACCTCGGGAAATGTGGTTATACGTAGCACGTAAATTGCCAATCGAGAATTGGATGTTTGGGGCTCCTGCCCCTCCCTTTCCTGAGCCATTTGTGGATGGGACTTCAGGGAAGCGTTTAAAAAGATGCTGGTTTGTGGAAATTGACAAGAGCCCATTTGAGCCCACAAAAAAAATACTTGCGCCTCAAAATTTTTTTTTTTTCTGCACGTAGGTTGCCGATTGGCAGTCGGGTATTTGAAGCTACTTCAATTTTCTTCTTCACGGTCAAACGCGGTGATGACATACTGTATGAAATATGTTAGAAGTTGTGGACCACATAGCTTTGATTCATTAACTTTGTTCCATAACTTTGAGCATAAACTTTAACTTTAAGGTGGCCTCGGTACAGGGCTTTGCACAAGCTTTATTTTGTCAGTGTTGCTGCTTTTTTGGCACTTTCTTATCGTTCCCAGAAATTCAAGTTGTAAGCGCATGAACATTACATGTCGGAAGAGTCTGAACTGTCCCTTCTTTGTGAATACTGAATCTGCACTTCATCAGTGTAAGGTCAGACATTCAAGTGTTTGATTTGACATCATCTACGAAGTGCACAATTCTATTATTACAAATAGAATGCATCACTTTTTATTTTTTTGTGATAAATGCATTAAAATGGCCAAACTCGGCGACAACGCATGAGGTAACCAGTACGGAGGTTGGGGCTCCACTCACAATTGGAGAGACCAGATTTGTAGCTCAAGTTAGTTTGACCTTCCTGGCTTTCTTTTATTTTGAAGCTGTGTATCGGATCATTACAATCCCAAATTTTGTGCATCTGGAAGTTCTTTGCAAGCACAGATTACATCTCTGCATGACTACGATGTTGTGCGAATATCCGAATAGTAGTTTAGAATAATACGCTATTCGATATCCGCTCGAGATGAACTGCGATACTCATACTTTTCAAACTGTTGATTTCAGCAGTTTAGCCCGTTCAGTGCACTTCTTGCCGAGCACCGGTGCAGTGCAGAGAATTCACACCTCGCGGAGCTCACTTCCGCGGTTGTGGCTTCTCCCGCAGTACACAGGTGCTTAGTAAGAAGCGCGCTCAACTGGGTTACAAATATCACAGCCGGGTGCTTAGGATGGAAGCTAATTTCCAAAGCGTGATGGTGCACGTGCCTGCCTGGTGCATTTAAAAAGAAATGGAAACTTCATAAATGTTAATCAACATTGCAGTAAAATTTTCAAAATTAAACTGGCATTAAACTGACAAAATTCTTTGGCTCCACCAAAGATTTTGTCTTTCGATGGCTTTGTGGACTTCGTTTCATTCGATCCAGAATGGCTAATTCATCGGCATATTTTTGATTATATGCCAAGCAGAGATGCCCTGACAACACGTCTTAATCATATGTAATTGAAGAAAAGACATTTGCCTATAGCAACAATATTTATAAATCCCCTCAGCTTGCATATAACTGGGCATCTCTATAGGACTAATTTCAAGTAGAATCTGTCGTTTACTCTGCCATCCTAATGTAGGCCACAGTTAATAGATATAGTTCAACTAAAATGAACTTATCTTTGCAAGGGATAAGAGGAAGCTTGGCAACAACTTTGCAAGTTCAACTGGGTTTTCGTTTAAGCATGTTGCAGTAGTGAAAGGCTTAAAGGAGTACGGAAACGAAAATTGAAATATTCAAATTTCGTTCGGAAATGAGTCAAGCATGACGGATAATAACCGTAAATGATAATCGCACGTTTGTATTTTGAACGACTGGCTATATTTTTCGTTCCAAACGGTGCACTCGAGCAAGCGCTCGAAGAGAAGCGAACGGAGAGCGCGATGCGTCATGGGATATCCGGCGCAAACAAAAACAGAAAAAAAAAAAGATTCCCGCATTCGTGACGTAGCAAGGCTGGCGTGGTTATGAGCTTTGCCGTTGGTGGCGTTGTCAGCGTTGTGGTGGTGTCAATAGCGTCAACGCGTTACAACCGAGCCGTTCGAAGTACCCGTGGGGTGACGAGCGTGTGGCTGGCCCAAGGAGCACGTAGCTTCCACAGCACTGTCAGCTTAGGGGTGAACGGGGTGGGAAAAGCAACTTTTGTCCAAATTTTGAGCGACGGGCTAATCTTCTAGGGGGAGAATGGCTGTGTCCGGGTACACAAACGAGGGTCCGAGCAAGAGGAGTCCTCTCCTTTGAACTGTTTGGTACAATGCGCGATTTGTGAGTTGAGGAGGAAAGCTATGAAGGAAAATGTTGAATTCCAAAGAGCGGCGCTGCTCCGATGGAACTTGCTACGTCATGACTACGTAGCAAGTTCCCCAACGTTGCTAGATTACCTCCCAAATAGGCTCCACATGCATCCACCAGGTGCACATTGAAAGATCGTTTAATTAGCTTTAAAATTAGTTTTCTTGTGCCTTTCAACGAAAGACTGGTATTTTTGAGGTTATGCTGCAACATGCAACACATTAAAGCTAAAAAATGAGCGCTGGAATTTCGTTTCCGCACCCCTTCAAAAAAACGTATTCGATGCTCGGATTAATAAAATATTCCGGTAGGGGTGTGCGAATATTGAAATTTTCGAATACGTAATCGACCACGTAGATAACACTAAAAAACGGGCTTCGAATATCGAATCGAATATCGAATATGTGTCTAGTAATAAAAAAATGGCAAAACCAGGGAGTAGCGGCAGGTTTTATTGCCTTTTTAAAATAAATCAATGCAAATGCCTTTTACTGGGCTGCAGAAGGCTAAAGCTACTTCTAGTAATGCACTCATTACAAATTCTCGTCTAGGAAAATTAACTGCTCAACGCCCCCTGCGCGTACTGAACATTATTTCCGCCAGTAGAAAGACCCGCTTCCATTTGGGAAACCTGCGACATTTCACTAAAGTTCGAAGAAGTTCGTCTTATGGGAAGTGCTGCCCGGCTGCTACACAAATATATTGAATTTTGGGAAAAAATTACTTAGAAAGTACTTTCGTTTCCATATTTCATAGCGTGGTTACCAATATTTACACCATATAAAAAGCGGAAAAAATCGCGCTTTTAATGCTTTCATTAGTTATTAATGTGAACCAGCGATGCCAATAGACTTCGAACAAATGTGGCTGCACTCCCTCCACACCAGGTAAATCAACTAGTTATTTTTTTAGTTTTTTTTTTTCACAGGCGCACAAAATTTGAACTTTAGTCGAACCTTTGTTTAACATCACGTTGAAGGTTTGAAAAAGTCGAACTCGGTCGATCTAGAACCTGGGCAGGTTCGCGACATCCCTAGTTTTGACTTCGACGGGAGTGGCAGGAGTTGTTTTCAATGCATGGCGCAGTGTTCTACTCGCACCTAGCTTTTTCTTCTTTTTCTTTTTTACTTTTCAATCATTTATATTAGATAGCACTTTCGCAGGGTTGTCTTATATTTTCCTTAATTCACTCTTGAGCTTTTATTTTATGTGTATCAATTCATAGAACGCGCAATTACATCACATATTGTGCTATAAAAGTGCCACAAAACAAAGGGCTTGGTGAAAAAGAAACCCTGAAACTGATTCTGTCTTGCTGCCATCGGACAGATAGAAACGGACTAGACCGATAACGCACGCATTATACGCCTTTCTCAGTGAATAAACATATTCATAGGGGAATGCGTTGGCCTGCATAAGTTATTTGTTACTAGCCCGAATATTCGCAGTTTTGGGCGGAGATGTCGGCTGCTTTTACCGACGATATTCGGCTTTCGCCGAATATTCGGAACTTCCGAATGTACTAATTTTCTGAATCGAACACGTGCTTCGAATAAGGAAAAATATTCGATTCGTATTCGAAATTTCGAATATTCTGCGACACCCTAATATTCGACAAAAATCACTCATCACACATGCCTAAATTGAAAATCAACGCTGCCCTCACAGGCGTCAGCTTCACCGGAGAACACTTTTGCAACAAGGGAAATGCAGACCAAAATAAATTAATCAAATTCCGAAAAATTTTTTTTCTTTTAAATTGAATAATGTTAAAAATTGAAACTAAGTTGATTTCAGCTGAAATTCGGAGTGTATCTGGGGGTTCATAGTTTTCCAAAAGGTATTAATCTGAAATCGGTCATATTATAAGATAAAGACCGACAGAAAGGTGGCCTCTGTACAGGGCTCTAAGCTCGTCTGATAAGCTCACATTCCTTTTTTCTCGGTTTCGCTTCATATGGATTTGGCTCATTTGGAAAAAAAAATCTCTTCAAATATAGCCATTCGAAATAATTCTAACACCTTCAAAATTTTCCAATACTATACTACTTTCAAGTCAAAGGTTGAATCAAATATGCAAATATTCAAATTGATGGTAAAAAGTTTCCAATGTCTCCATATGTCTACAGGCCTGGTTCGATACCAGGACCGAGCGGACTCTTTTAGTCGCGCATTAGTTACCTAGCAGTGTTTGGAGATTTTGTTTGTTTTTTGTCCCCCCTGTTCCCCGTCTCCAGGGATTATTATTGTTATTCTTGTCCAGCTCGCTCGCACCTTTGCATTAATTGCGTCATCATAATTTCTTGCCAAACTCACCAGCCTGTTCCAAACCTTCTTTGCCTTTGCGACAGATGACGGAACAGCGCAAGCAGAAGCAGCGGCTGGGACTGTTGGCACACCCCAGTTCGGCACCCCTGGCCGCCAGCCTTCTCCATACACTGATGCCACTCCCACGAGGGGGACCGTCTTCCAAGAGCAAACTTCCTCCTTCCGAAGGTCACAGCTAGCACTGCCTCCCTTTGTCACAACGGACCGTAGGCACATGTTCAGAGGCGTCCAGAGGGGTGGGCGGCGTCACCACTGTTGCGACGCCCCTTTCCCCCGGTGGGCACACTCTTCGTCATTTGCGACGCTGCCAGCCACGGCTTCATTCAGCACGGCACGACTCACTCGGCACCAGACTAACCACGCCGCCTATGGGCGCGGCTTCTGGAGACGACCGACAGCCACTGCTGGAGTAAAATAAATGGCACCTTTTTGATAGTTTAAGCACAGACTCCCCTTGTCATTTTGTTTTGGACGGGGTCTGAGAAGTGAAGCCTAGCGTTACTGCCAGTGGAACTGATCTCCAAAACAATGGGCAAACAATGCTTTGGTGTGTTCCTTATGTGTGCAAGGCTAACCTACTGGACATGTATAGTTTACTGTGGCAAGAAGTGTTGCTCCAAACAGTTACCTCAGATTTGTGAAGTGGCAGCAGCCCATACTCAACTCTTACATTTTCAATGTATGAAAAAGCCATGGCAAAAATATTAGATGCAATGTATTAAGTGAGATCGTTTGCGAGCATACTGTAAAGAATACTAAATATGCACCCACCACACAACTTTTTTTTATTTTTTTTGTGGGCGGATTAATGCAGATGTTTGACTTTAGTAAGTACCTGCCCTCATGTTGACAGTTCTTATTTCAATTGGATGTTCACTTGGTATCAGATATATATTTTACATCCATAGGGATTAGAAACTAGAACAATGTAAACCAGTTTGTCCACTGCCCATTGACCAACTAGTCAGTCGGTCCAGAATAAGCCCGTCCACTTACAGTTGCTCACGTTCTAGTTTCTTGAACTCTCAACGGGCATAAAATTGTACTGCACGGGGTTGCATCACCCCCTGTGCAGTGTTCTTTCATACAAGTCTTGCATGTAAACTGCAACTTTTTCTTGTCAACTACGCAAGTCCAGGACGTAACTCTGTCTATAAAACCAACACTTCTTTATTCCGTTATAAATCTAATACATCCTTTATTATAGCGACTACTATTTGTCCCCTATAGCAGTGGTTCTCAGACCGGGGTCCACAAACACTTTGGGGTCCCCTAAACACTCAGGCGACCAATATATATATTTTTTTAATTGATGGTCTTGCATGTTCATTGAGTGAGTAGGACTGATTAGTCTACATTTTAGAGCTTCAAAGTTGGCTTGCCATGCATTTCGCTTTCTTTATTTACCCTTTTGTCATCGTAATCGTTTCTTCCTCCCCAGTAGACGTGGTCCCCCATCACTTCCACTGATCCAGAAGGGGCCCCCAAAATATCAGTGGTTGAGAACCACTGCCCTATAGCACTTTCCGAGCGCCGATTTGTACACCTTGATTCTGCCGGGCTACGTCTAGCGAGCGGCCATGGCCGCACAGATGCGGTTCAGGGCCTCCGTAAGAGCGCTCGCAAAGCGGCTTGCATCTCGATGGGGGGCGTAGGCGCTCGTCAGCACTCCAAAGCAGCCATCCACCATGCCGTAGCCCAAGCCGTAGCCGTCCGGCTACCACGGGGGCGAATCCGCCGCCGCTGAAGGCAGTTCCGTGCAGGGTGGATGTGGACAGGCAGAAGTGGTTGGCCTTGACGAAGGAGGGGTCCCCAAAGAGCCTGGGCATGGGGCCACCTCGCTCTTCTGCCAGTAGCCGCAGGGCAAACAGGTGCCGGTCAAACCCCTGACCTGGAATACGCCACATGGTTGTTGTTGCTCAGGACAGCTTACTTTTATTCTGGGTACGAGGAAGCGGGGCGTAAACCAGTTTCTGAGATCCTGGCCAAATGGGCAGGTTATACTGTTGCAACCGTTTATAATGAAGTCTGTTATAACAAAATGGCAGCTATAGCGAAGGAATCACAGTTTCTCATTCCCGTTTGCACTTTTTCAATGTATTTGTGTCTGTTTTAGTGAAAGAAATTGAGCGGTTCCCACAGATATAGTAGCAAGGAAAAGTTTAGAAGATAATTAAAAAAAAATAATAAAATTCGGAAAGTTTATTAAGTCGCAGACCGCTGCACTTTGCTGCTGCGGCTGAGTAGCCACCCAGAACGGGCCGCAGACTTGCTGCAGAGGCCGCCAGCGGCAGCCTCTACATCAAGGGTCTCAAACACGCGGCCCGCGGGCCGCATGCGGTCGCGACTTGCTGGGACGCAGCCCGCAGGTCCAACCGGCTGCGAGTCCCGGTTCCCAAGTCTTGAGCGCTAGAAATGGCATGCTCCATAGTCATCTCATGTCGTCGACTCATTTTCGCTCGAAAAGTAGCTCTGCTCTTTTACCATATTCACATAGTTTATACTTATCTGTGTTCTTTGCCCTTTATTTCGCTTTATTTTTTACTTCCCAGTTTTTTGTGATGTGCAACCATTCCGCTGCTAGGCTGCGAGCGCGAGCTATTTGTTGAAAGATGCATCTCGGTTGCACGAGCTCTCGATTGGCAGGATTAACTGCCAAAAATAAAGCTATGAGCTTGGGATTCTCGCCTTCAAAAAAGATCACTATTAAAAGACAAGTATTTCTTCGAGTCTTGTAATAAAAACCACGAGAAAAGCAAAAACTGTCAAATGTATTGATTTTTTTTAGAGACACGTTGAGCTTGGTTAATTTCTGCGTGAATTGAGCAACGGGAACGACAGTGTATACTTGCTCTCTTGTTCTATTAAAAATGCCAGCACGTTGGCGGGATGGTGTCATTTTAATTCTTGTTATCACATCAGGTCAGGGCCCCCAGTAGACATAAGAAGAAATCAAATCTAAAAATGTCGCTGGCAGGTTCACAGGTTCTCTTGCCGCCCGCCCGCCCGCTCGGCCCGCCGTGCAACCGAAAGCTCGGTTACACGGCGCCTTCTCTGCAATAAGCCTCCGTCAGATTGCGGGCACCTCGGCCGGGATTCGAACCCGCCACCTGGGAATAGGTAGGCCGGCGCCCTGCCTCGGAGCGGCCGAGGCGGCACCCTAAGAAGTCGCAAGTGTGTAAACGGATCTAAAGACAAAGCTCGCTGCCATCTTCGACGAAGTGTGCGTCAACGTAAAGAATGCTGGTCACCGCCGGCATCCTCCGCGGTGGCAGTCACAGCTGTCGACACGGTCCATACGTAGCTCACAGGATCTTCTTTCGATAGGAGCTTCCCGCAGTTGGCGAGAAGCGGCACCGGTCTAACAGAGCGCGCGTGCAGGGAAATCTCGACCACTTTCTGCAGGCACGATAAACAGGTGCCCATCTTTTCTTTTCTTCGTACGTGTTACTTTAATTGAGTTTAGATATAACGAAGAGGTGGATATAGCGAAGTGACTACAGATTCCCGTCGACTTTATTATAACCGGTCTCGACAGTAGTTAAGTTCAGTGTTTTTTTGGATGAACCCGAAAAAAATTGGAAAAATACTCACCGATGAAATTGGCTCGTCAATTTGAATTTATAAAAAACAAAACAAAAAAACTAAACATTTCAAGGTCACAATAGCAAAAACACAAAATAAATATAAAAAAAAGGCTGTTTCACAAATGTCTCTTTCTTTGTAAGTGCACAAGGTCAGTGGTTTCTAAAAGCCACTTCAGTTTCCTTTGAAATCTTGGACTACCGGAAAAAAAAAGTGGGTTTATCTCTCTGCTCGTCAAGGTTCACTTGGGACCTCTGGGTCGCGACAAAAGCCATTGTTTAGGTTGCCAGTTTGGACCATGCTGCTTGTGCTTAGAGGAAGGAGGGGCAGTGTTTCAATAGCAGTGAAAGCTATGAGACCACAGATTTCAGTGGAGGGGAGGGCAGCTTAAGCTTCCATGCCTCTCGGCGACCACGTCTAGTGGAATCTTGTTTATTTTATTTTGAAGATACTGCCGGCCAACCTTTCAAAGGCCAAGGCATGGTGAAATTAAGAGACTGTCTTTTCATTTCAAAGTATTGACTGTTACTAGGGCAACACTTCGTTGCAAAATTTGTTGTGGGATAGTTAGTGTTGCCGACGGCAAGGCTGCCAATGTCAAAGGCAGCTGCAGGAATATCATTCTATACAGTCGAGTTTGGACAAATATATGAGGTAGGTTTGGGGCCAGTCTTTACTTCCTTTGTTTTCGAGTTTTGAAAAATTTAAAACACAGTAAGATTAAACTCTGAATTTCGGAGAACTAGGATTCTAATAAAAACAAACTCCGATAAACCACAAATTTTCAGCGAAAAATAAACTTGGGAAAACATCCTCAAATTTCATAAGATAAACTTTTGAAAACACGGAATCCTACTTATAGTACTCTGCATGAACGTTCTCTTCAGTTGCTATGTTAAGGTCACCTGCAATAAATGATCTAGAATTCTTGTTTTAGGTTGGGTCTATCTTTTGAGAGGCGCAGCTCTTAGGCGCCCGCTTCCGGCTTGAGCGGCGGTGCCGTCACCGCGTGGTGCATGATGGGTAAATTTCGCCGCTAAATTTAGCGGAAAAATCTTTCCCGCTGAATTTAGCGGAAAATATTCCCCGCTAAATTTAGCGGAAAATTTTCCCGCTAAATTTAGCGGAAAATTTCCCGCTAGCACAAAATTTTCCTCGCTAAATTTAGCGGAAAATTTTCCCTGCTAGATTTAGCGGAAAACTTTCCCCGCTAGATTTAGCGGAAAATTTTCCCCGCTAGATTTAGCAAAAAAAATTCCCAGCTAAATCTAGCGGAAAATTTTCCCGCTAAATCTAGCGGAAAAATTTCTCCGCTAAATTTAGCGGGAAAATCTTCCCGCTAAATCTAGCGGGAAAAATTTCCCCTAAATCAGGGCGAGCACGAGAGGAGGAGGGGCATAACCTCCTCTCTGTACCTTCCCCTCCTCCTCCTCAAGAGCTGCGCTCCAATTCGGCGTTACAGGAAGTTGTAAACGCCTTTCATTTTTAAATCAAAAATACAAGAACTTGTTTTGCAGTCAAAAATTATCTGATGCTCCAATTGAGTCTTTTTCTGCAGAAAACTGCTTGCCATACACCGGCCACTCGTAGCATCCTCCCACTCTTCCTCGGTTATGTGCAACCACAACGCAGAACACTGAAGGTTTGAAAAGCAAGAAGCCGTCTCGCGAAAATCTTTGATAACAAATAATAAAACTTGAATATTTTAATTTTTATGACTACCGAGAGAAGATGTTGCGCGCGCGCAGCTTGCCAAGTAGGCAGCGCGCGTGTGGCATAACGGTTATAGCGCCTGCATACCACGCGAAAAGCCAAGGATCGATTTCTGGCCGCGGGGACGCCTTTTCTGTTGACATCTAATGTAATGTTCTCGTAAATTCGAGAACCGTGTTGCTTGTTCGAGGTCAGAAAGTTCTACACGCCGAACTTTCTGGGCCGATTATTCCAGAAGCCCACACATGTACATAAGGGGCTCCGCGTGGCGAGCCGCAGTCAGTTTCGCCCCAGCGTTCGACTCTGCTCTTTCGCCGACTTCGACGCCCGCGACGCTCTACTGTTATCTTTTGTTTCCTTCTTTATTTTTGGGCACAAGTTCGCCCGATTAAACGTATAGTTTACTCAGTTATTCACCGCCTCATCACTTGTCATTCGTGACAATATCTCAAATTATGGAAACGTTGAATGCAAAGCGAGCTCCAAAATCTTCAGCATCACATTTTTCTGCACCAGTCCTCCGATTTCAAGCCAGATTCTGTTTTTCATGGCAAATACTTGACTCTAGCAAACACTATTTAGATACTGTCTAGACAACATATTCTAAAACTTTGCACAAAAAAAGGTAAATGTTTTTTTTTGGGGTTGACAAAGGTTATTTGTTGTGGGTATATTTTTGTTACACAAACACAAACCGCCGCTTGCGTCCTGAGCGACTTCCGGTCGCTCCGTCTTTGCAAGCCTGTTGAGCTCGCTTATGTCACTAGTGCTAGAAAGCATAGATGCTACACAGACAACAAAGTTGAAGGTTTAGCGAGGGCTTTCGGCTGTACTATTTAACGTTTTGCAGGAGACAAATAGGTTTATTAGAACATTCAAAAAATTTCAGACAGATCTTGCGCTTCATGGTTCTTTTAGCGTTCGCCGGGAGAATTGGTGGTTAAATGTTTCGTCGACATTTCAAGCAGCGTTGTTAAGGTGGACCTTGTTCATTCTTTTTATGAACCGGAAGTTCGCTGGGACGTCAAAGGCTGGAGCACTGCCTGGTGGCTCTTGAAAAGAAAAAGGTCTAAAGACAGCCACATGTGCTGCGTGCACTCACCCATGGCTGCCTCCTTCGTGAGCTTGCTGTGCACACGCGAGCACTCCTCGAGAAGGGGCCTGGCCCGCTGCGGCGATGTGCCAGTGCTGAGTGCCTCCACGCACCGCTTGGTGGCCATGGTGGCCGGGCGCACCGTCTCAGTGCGCCCGTGCCGGAAGAGCTGAGGTGCTGCAAGATTCGTACGTCGCTGGCGTCGTTCCATGCTCCAGGTGATAGGCAAGCTGCGCACACAATTAAGACACGTGTGAGTGCAGGGGCATGCAATCTTCAGAACATTTGACCTACCCATCAAGCCCCTTCAATAGACCCTTTGCAAAAATCCCAAAAGCCCCGCGCTGTGCGACGAATTATGGGAGTCGTCGGTATGCCCCCTCTCATCGTCTTTCCTCCCGCTACCACGCGAACATATGCAAAGCAGGCGCAGGTTACCAAGGCAACAATGCTCGAGCAGTTGAGTCAAACGAGAGCACGGAAATGGGGGAGAGGGTATCGCGTTGGCCAGCTTGCAAGGCTGCCCCTTTCTCAACCCTCTTCTTTGTACTGGCTCCGTCGTCTGCTACACTGACGCTTTGTGGACCTGGTCGGAACCCTGCCACGGTGGCGGTGCAAAATAAGTGAATTCGGTGACACTGCAAGATGCAAAGTTAAGTTACAACACATTACGTATTCAAATAAGTGAATAGCATATGCAGACAAGAGTCAACCCAAGTACCACAGGCGGTACAGACACAGTACGCCGCCAACGATGTATGATGTTCCGGCGGATGGCGGCGGCGGCTGCTGCTGGCGGTAGCTGTTGCGACTCACGTGCAGTACAGTAAACTTTCGTTAATTCGACCTCGACGGGACCTTGAAATTTGGTCGAATTATCCGAATGATCGAATTAAAAAAAGGACAGAAAAACGGTTAAAATTAAACTTCCTTTTATTGTCCAAAGTACTCACGGATGGTCTGCTGCCGTCTGCGCTTAAAAGCGCATGTCCAAAAGCATGCTTTGGAGAGCAGCGTAACTAAACGTCACGTCCCAGAAAAATTGCGCACTACAAAAAAGAAATGTGAAATACAGCAGTTCGTTCTTTGGCACCGATCACGCAACGTAAATCGCGGAAAATAACATAACGAAAAACGGTGCGGAGTTATACGCGTTCGTCAGGTGGCCGGCACACTCTAGATACGCCAGCCGACTCTGAGGCGATTCTAGATTTGTTGACACTTTCACAGCCCTGCGCACGATCTCCGCAGCCCAGCACGTGCGTTTGTGTCACTTAGGCAAGGCGAGCAAAGCACGCGCCAGTACGCACAAACACTCAAAATGGTACCGACCAGACTTGTCTGGCGTCTCAGCGAGTCTCAACACAACGGACATCTACCGAATGCTTGTTCATAGCTATCGACTATCACGAGCACCAAATCGACGTGTCCACGCCATGCTCGCGGTCCAATGCATAAGCCGCATTCAAATATCCGCTCACGTGAGAGCGGTGATGCTACGGCCGCTGCTCAGCCATTACGTTTGCGGAATGAGAGATCGTGAATGAAGACACGCGGTCATGTCGCTCGAAATTACAGCGCAGCATAGCGCGGTCTTCTGGTAAGATATCAGCAGGCGTTTAGCGTGCGAGTATGCATGACTGCCTTCATAGTTCTATGGTATAGCGCGTATAACAGCTGATCAAACGTTCCGATTCGAATCTCAGTTGGCACCGCTCCTTTTAATTTAACGCGTGTCCAAAAGCAGGCTTCGGAGAGAGCAGCGTAGCTAAATAGTCACGTCCCCAGAAAATCGCGCACTACAAAAGAAAGATAAAAGAAAGATAGAAAGGATAAAAGTAAGTTTTAAGAGCTGACTTTGGCGCCGAGCCAAAGTCGGCTCCGCTGACAAAAAAAAATAACAAAAGAAAGAAAAGAGAATTTGCGTTTTCTGACGCGCAGATGGACCGCACACGATGCTACAGAGAAGCGCTTTGAGAGCGCTCGCTGAGAAAGCTTCGAGCCGACTTTGGCGCCAAGCAACCAGACCGTCGGCGACAAAAAAAAAAAAAAAAAGGAAAAGAGAATTTACGCTTTCCGGTGCGCAAGATGGAGCGCACACGATGCTACAGAAAAACGCTTTGAGAGCGCGCTGTACGCTGGCTCGTGCGCGCCCGACCACGTGCTATGTTCTCCGCGCTACTCCACGCCAGATTGGTTGCGCTGGCTCGTGTCATTCGCTACGGTCCATCTCAACGGCGTAGAGGAGCAGGCGCATATTTGCGCACGTTCGGCTTTGCAGCAAAGGGCCCGTGTTTCGCCGTACGTTGGTGGTTTTTCTGCCGTGGTGCCGTGCAATGTGAGCCCGCGCGCATTCGCTCGGGACGAATTATCCGATGCGGAGTCTTCCCGAGTTCGAACTATCAAACTTTTCCTCCCATAGAAATGTATGGGCGCTCGCCGGGACTTTTGAACACGATCGAATTAAACGAAAAGTCGAATTAACCGAGGTCGAACTAACAAAAGTTTACTGTAGCAGAGACGCAACGAGAAAGCCCGTGATCTCTACCGAGGGTTCTCAATATTCCCTGCCGTCATGGCGCTGTACGTACTACAACAGGTCTATTTGCCCCTGAGGCATGCATATTCCAAGTCGCATTCTGTCGACGTCACAAAAAAATGCACCGAGCGCACATAGCATCGGTAACGGCATGGGTGTGGAGGGCTTGACGGTCACAGAGCTCCGCCTGCACCCGTTTCAGCTAGGCTAGAGGTTGAAACGTCTCAGACTTGTGTGTTTAGCATTACGTACGTATAGCACCATCCCTGCATTGGAGCGCCTGTGAATTGACGGAAGAACATGTTGCATGTTCTGCTGAATGATGCCATGGGCTGTTGGAATTCTTGCGGCTGACTCGCGAAGATGTGTCACTGCTGTCGCGGTGTTTCCATTAGTGGCAACTGTAGTTTCTGCCAACTGGGCCAACTGCGGAGTCATCTACAGCAGAACAGGTGTCTGTTACATCACCCTTCACCGCTGCGCCGCCGTCAGGACCGCTGAAATCTGAAGCACGTTACCCCACTTGTGACATGACATCACACGGCAAACATACTGGTTGGAGACATCTTGCCTGCACCACATGCACATCTATCGGGAGGCCGCAACCCTTATTCTTTGGGTTGCAAGAAAAGAAACGACCGAAGCAATGGCTGCATCAGCACATTGGTGCAGCGCAGTAGAGTTTTAGTTGGAGGGGGGCACACTGCAGTGTACTACTAATTTTTGCAGCTTTGCCGCCACTTTGGACATGTCGCACTACTCTTGGGACACCATACAACTGAGGCCTCCAAGCAATGTTCTTACATCGCTCAATGTGACTTTGCTATCCCCAGCCCCAAATGCACACACATTCCCAAATGCACACATTCCCACACGGGTCTTTCAGGTTTCTAACCTCAGGGACCGGCAGCTGGACATGCTGCGATGCCTCACCTGGAAAGAGAGCTGTGCCACAGAGTCGGGGCTGAGGCCACTGCTCTTGATGAGGTCCCTGCTCAGGCCGGCGTGCTTCAAAGCCGACAGCTGCAGACTTCCCGTGGCTTCCTTGTAGCCGTTCACCGCCTGCTTCACCGCTTCGGCCACACTGTCGTTCACCTTGAAGTCTGTATGGCCACCAAGCGCATTCGGTCAAGCATTCTTCAATCACCTTTTCACTGATGATACATACCTTGACCACTGTCAAATGGTATAAAAATGCTTAAAAGCAACCAAGAAATGGCAGCTGGTGATTGGGAACCAAGGCACCTTTCTCTCTTGCATACAACATTATCTTATCAATATGCCATTGCATACTTGCCAAGTTCGGAGAAACCAAATCCACGAGAATTTCTAAGGGGAGGTTGTGGTTTTTTAAAAGAAATATTGACAACAAATGTACATAAACACAACTTCATTACATTTATGTTGCACTGCTCATCCTAGCGAGAAACAGCTGGGTTTCGCTAACTTTGCAGCTGTTTGTTGCGACGGCCAAAAACTCCTTGTGTAAGTTCGGGGAGGGGGAATTTGCGTTTTCCGGGAAATTTTTCTGTCAATCGTACAACCATATAAAATGGACAAAATTCGAGAATCTCCTGTTAATACGGGAGACTTGGCAAATATGCCATTGGATTCCTTGCCCCTTTCACTGCCCAGCTGCACCCCTCTGAGCACTGCACCAAGCAATCTGCCTATCCTCCCCCCCTTCCCCTAGTGATGCCACTGGTCCCCAGTATGATGATTGAAGTGGCTATGTTGACTGTGTAAGAATTTTTAATGCGATAGCATTCTTTGAGATACCCCTTCTGAAGTTTTTAAAAATATTTTGGCCTTCTAATGCACAGTAGGTATATAGGTACTATACGCAGTAGACCATTTCAGCTCATTGTCACACTCCTTCACATTCGCACCCTCTTCGAAGTACCTGACGACCTTGAGGTCGTCGTAAAGGTTGTCTCCGACGTTGTCCCTGAGGTCATCCTAGATGTTGTCTTTGATGTCGTCCTCTAGGACGTCATGCTTGACGTCGTCCTAGAGGTTGTCCTCAAAATTTCCCTAGGGGTCTTTCTAGACGTCGTCCATTAGGTCGTCTGCTACGACATAGTCTTAGACATTGTCCTTGTTGTCCTAGACGAATGCTATTGCAATTCATAGACAACCAACAATAGTGGTTTCTGCAGCCAGTTTTTTTGTTTTCTTGTTTTGCTACTTTCAAGGATTACAGCTCCTTGAGCTCCTCCTCTGGCACGCCCAGCTAGGCAATTATGTATCACCGAGAGGTTTTTTTCTTGTTTACGCTTGAAAAGAAAAGAAAAAAATGGGACGTTGAGGAGGAAAAGAATGTGAGCCCCACTAGCTAAAGTGATTACTAAAAATTGATTCGTAAAACCTTTAAGAAAAGGTGCTACAATAGAACCCTTTATAGTAAACCTGTCGGGACTTGGCAGTTGTTTTACTACCGTAATATCTTAAGAGATAGCCCACCTTAAATCGAGAGAAAATTGGGTGAAAATAAGGAGTGGGCCAACTTTCGGTGAGCAATCTAGAAAAGTCTTAAAAAATAGTACATGCAGAGTTATTATAACAGGGTTCTACTGTAGAAGTTTCTATGTTCAAATTAGATGCAACATTCACTGAAGACTAAATGTGTTGAAGGTACAAGTACTTCTTTTTTACAGATTACTAGAGTAATACAATTTTCCCCAAAGGAACTTTGGCGTATTCGGAGTGTGTGAGTGGCCATTTTTCTCGAAACTGGTCTTCGTTCTTTGCTACTTTTTGCCATCTTAAGATCTATGGTGTTGGTGGTGAGACTCTCGCTCAGGGTCTCACCCAGCCGCTCCACATAGTGCCCCGCGTCTGTGCTTGGTGCGCTGCCCGGATGCACTTGAGGCTGCTCAGTGGAGTCGGTGAACAGGTCGTTGAAGTAGCGCAGCACAGCCACCCCGTCGCCCCAGGCATGCTCAAAGTTCACAGCTGCATGCCCGTCGCCGGTCAGGAGCAGCGAGAAGGACTTGTCAAACCACCTGGGCAGCAAGACCATGGCTTCTAGGAGCAAACCGAACATTTAAACGAGCCACCAATTCATGCGGTTTGTCATCTTCAGTGTACAGTTCAACAACAGGTGCATTAAGTGGGGACTCTATTACTTCAACTAGAGTTACTCTGTTGGAGTCAGCACTAAACATGCTTTTAGAGCACCACCGGTGTCAGTTTGCACCCTCTATGCGAATTTCCAGTTGTTTTCTTTCCTTTCGCTTTTCTTGGGGAACATTGCAAGATGGCTGGCACGCCGACAAAGCAGAACACAGAAGATGCTGGTCTGACGCTGCAGTTGCTCAAGTGTACGCTTGTGTCTTTGTTGGCTCTTTGTGAAACCCGAAATTGGGAATGAAGCAAATGTAACTTCTCATAAGCACGCCAGAAATCAATTGACAATGTCTATTGCAAGCAAAGGTAACGTTGTGAGCTTCATTTTGTCAGTCGTAAACAAATTAGGGTCGTGAAGTTTTGTACATGTAGTTCGCACCGTATCAAAATGCAGAAGCCGCACGGCTTTCTTTAACCAAGCAGCTATGAAATCATTTAGTGAAACTGCCTGAGCAACAAAGGACAAACACAATGCACGGTGCAAACAAGAACAGCTCGCATTCTCAGTCTGTGTTTGCCATAAACGCACCACACACAAATGAGATTGAAAGAACACGAGAAACACCTGGTGGATACCAGCAAGAGGAAGTAATATTGTTTACAAAGCTATACGTGCTTACGCGTAGCAACTTACACGAAAATATCGGCAGAACGACGCAGACAATTAATATAACACATCACACTAGACTACCAACACATCCCCACTTCATCACAAGACCGCACGACGATATGAATCACATTTCGTTGCTTCTGCGACGATAGATCCATCGTGAAGTCCGCTGGTTTATCAGGTACCTCTGCCGGATGAACCAAAAGTAGCGAAATGGCTACCAGAAAAAGCGCGAGCCACCTGCGATTGGCGTCTGCTTTCAGCGAGACCAGGCAAAACTGCATCACCCTTCCGGAAGTCAAACTATTTGACTCCACAAGCACCGACTCCTAGGACGGAGCTCCGGAGTTTGACTCGAGTCATGAGCACCAGAAGTGTGCATGGCTTGTTTAGAGGAAGGAGTGGCTTGAGTTGTGACTCTTTGTGTTGTCACTAATGCACCCAATGTCTCAACAACATGAGATCCCTTGCCCATTGCCCATGCTTCAGACATACTGTAAGGCCGCCCCGATTGGTTTTCTCGGGCCATGACATTTCGGGACGGTTCATGGAACGCGATTACCAACCCCTTTGAAAGATGGATGGAAGGGGGTTGCAGCAAGCATCGGAATGGCTTGTAGGGAAAAGCACGAGCCAAAGACTAGAGCTGCTCAACATCGCCAAAGTAGTTAGCACCTTCCTCTGTGTCAGTTGGGGCCAAAATGAATTTAATCAGTGATAAAGAAGTTTCACTTCACATGTTCATCATAAATACTAATGCCAGTTGAGTACACCTCGTCAATCAAACAGATTGTGAAAGAGGAACCTCACAAATGAGTGTTAATCCGGACTAAAGAAAACAGCAAATAAAATGACACGAGGGAAAGCAGAAAGCACAGACAAGCATGGTCCTGACTAATGGCTGTGTGTTTTCTGTTTGTCCTTATGTCCTTTTCTGCACTGTTATTGATCCTGATCACACACCGACACGCCCAACCACATACCGTGCTCATTTATATTTCTATTGTCTAGAAAATTACAATACTATTCCTTTA
This sequence comes from Ixodes ricinus, assembly GCA_037355805.1. Classification (NCBI taxonomy): domain Eukaryota; kingdom Metazoa; phylum Arthropoda; class Arachnida; order Ixodida; family Ixodidae; genus Ixodes; species Ixodes ricinus. The sequence continues at coordinate 69,729 of JAZHYW010022080.1, read as the reverse complement.
AAATATAGTGGGCATGAGCCAATAGTGGATTTTTAGTTCAGTCAAAGCGAATAGTGGTTTTCGGCTTAATATTTTCAAATCAAATATAAAATATAGTCTAAGCCTTTCATTACTGCACCATGCTTAAATGAAAACCCAGCTAAACTCGTGAAGGTTGTTCCTAAACTTCCACTTGTCCATTCTAAGCTAAAGTTCAGTTTAATCTAACTACCGTATTTACTCGCAGAATGAACACACTTTTTTTCCCGAAAAATCGAGGCAAAGTTGGGGGTGCGTTCATTACGCGAGGTAAAATTTTTGCGTCCGTATTTACTCGCATAATGAACGGACCTTTTATCCCGCAAAAATCGACGTAACTTCTTATCTCTTGCGCGCGGCGCGGCGACTCCAAAGCCAAACTGCGATGCGCAAAAAAAAAGACCCCTCTCCATGTTTTTTTTTCTTGCTTCCGTGTTTGTTTGTTTGTTTTCCCGCCTTTCGCAAGTTGTTTTGTTTGCCCACGCTGCCCATGCTTTCGCGACCTCGCTGCACCAGGATAGAAAAGTGTGTTCATTTCGAGGGCTTCTCGCTTCTCTTTCCAAAGTGCGACGAGGAGGCGAGGGCAGGATCTTCATTATGTGCGCTTTGCTTGGGCGAGGGCTTCTCTGCTTTTCTTTCTTATCTCTCATCTCCTTGCGCGCGCGCGCGACCCTAAAACCAAACTGCGTCGTGCAAAAAAAAAAAAAAAGCTCCTCTTTTGTTTTTTTTTTTCTTAATTCCGTGGATTTTTTTTTTTTGCCGTCTTTGCAAGCTGTTTTGCTTTGCTTAGGCGAGGGCTTCACCGCTTCTCTTTCCTATCTTCTTGCGCGACGCGCAACGCCAAAACCAAACTGCGCTGTGCAAAAAAAAAAAAAAAAGCTTTTTTTTTTTCTGGTTTTGTGGATTTTTTTTTTTGCCGCCTTTCGCAAGCTGTTTTGTTTCGCTTTGCTGAGGCGAGGGCTTCTCCGCTTCTCTTTCTTAACTCCTTGCGCGCGGCGCGCAACCCAAAATCCAGACTGCGCTGTGCAAAAAAAAAAAATCTTTTTATGCTTTTTTTTTGCTTTTGTTGGATCTTTTTTATTTTTTTAACGCCTTTTACAAGGCGTTCTGTTCGCTCACGCTGCCCATGCATTCGCGACCTCGCTGCACCAGGATAGAAAGTGCGTTCATTTCGCGCGCGTGGAGGGAGGGGGTCAAAATTTTGACGTCCGAGTTGGGGGTGCGTTTATTACGCGAGTGAAAAAAAAAGTCGAAATTTTGAGAGCCGACTTGGGGGGTGCGTTCATTACGCGAGTGCGTTCATTGTGCGAGTAAATACGGTATATAGTTATCAACTGTGGCCTCAGGAAGTTCAGTGCCTACATTGAGATGGCAAGTAAAGAAAACATTTGACACAAACTTAAATCTAGAGATGCTCACCTATACTTAATCGAGGAAATTTATAAATATTCTTGCTATATGCAATTTTCTTTTCTTCGGTCATGTGCGATAAACGCAGGTTGTCAGAACATCTTTGCCTAATATATACTCGTGCATAATAGCCAGTTGAATTTTGAAACTTTTACTGCAGTGTAGATATCGTCATTCACCAAGTTTCCATTTCTCTTCAAATACACCAGGCATGTGCTTGCACCAGCCCGCTTTAAAAAAATGTGCATTCCTCCTAAGCATGCGGCTCAAATATTTGCGCTTTTCAAAGTGTCAGTCGCGGTGCTTTCACCCTGTTGAGTGCGCTCCTTACCGAGCACCGGTACGCTCCGGAGAAACAACACCCGCGGAAGCCTGCAGTGCACCGGTGCTCGATAAGAAGAGCGCGCCCAACAAGATTAACCTGCCGCAATCGACACTTCGATAAATATGAATTTCGCAGTTCCCTTTGAAGTGAAAGTCGAATAGCGTATCATTCGAAACTACTATTTGAAAATTCTAGTAAGTATTCACCCAACCCTACATTCTAGCCCCTCAAAACAAACGACCAACCGCCAATACAACGCTCAGGAACGCAAGCAGGCACGTGCCGATATGTCGACGTTGTACCGAGCTTCAGTAAATAACGCCTCGGTATGTGATGCCCGACTTTTGCCTCCCAAAATCAGTTGACCCCGGCTCCCCCATGCTGCGCACCGGTTGTGAACGGGGGCCGTGCAGGAAGTGGTGCGCAATCTTCTCCTCCTGGGATGTGCCGGGGAACGTCTCCTGGTCCAGCACCAGGGCAAAGAGGGCGCTGTCCAGGCGGCGCAGCGTCTGCCCGTTGCCAGTGCCCTCGAGCGCTTGCCGTGCCCGTGCCCAGTCGTCCCGGGGCCCCGCCGTGAGAGCGGGCACGGCCACCAACGGCGGGGGCCTCGGATCTGCCAGAATGTGCTCCAGGCAGGCCCGGTAGTGTTCCGGGGCAAACAGGTTGCCTGCACGGCCGGGAAACCCAAATTTACAGGCATACTTCTGCTCCGACACATCTCAAAAGTGACAAATTACATCTTCGAGTATAGGGCAATCCACTTATAACGATAGCACATAACGATATACCGCTTATAATGATCAGTTTATAGAGCTTCTAGACTAGAAACAACCGGTTTCGAGTCCAGATAGAACGATAATCAGTTATAACGATTGCATTTTCGGGTTCTCAAACTTTACTCAGGTTCTTTCCAGAATTGAGTACTAAGCTGCTAGTTTACCTAGAATTTAGTAGCTCAAAGGCCAACCAACATCCAGAAAGGAGGAAACGCTCCCTCAATTCCCTCTTTCTGCCGGAGAAAAGAGGAAACCCCCTGTTTTCTGCGGGGAGTAGCCCAGAGACCCGCTCCTGTGGACAAAAGAGGAGAGAGGAGGGCTAGAGGGAATGGAAAACGAGAGAAACTGGAAGCATGTTTTCTGCTTAGCAGAAGAGAATACTGTAGGTCGGCCTTTACGTTCATGCAATTTAACGGAGGATGCGTTTAAGTGCTGGGATCCCCGAGGAAAGTGTGACGCAATGCCATAAAAACCCTCATGAAATGTGCAAAGCATACTTCACAGGACAATCTGCACAAAAGGACAAACAATTGAGAAGAAATAGTAATTAATTGAAAAGAAAGAAGAAAATTTCAAACATGCGCCGACGGGAATCAAACTCATGGCCCCATAATTATGAGCCCAAAGCTCTACCACTGCGCCAAAGTGGCATTGGTAGTGTGTCGGCACCACTGCAGAGTGGAGAATAAAAATGAATGATTTAAATCATAATTTAAATCAGACAAGTGTTACTAGGACGACATAAATCAAACCTTTCCACAAAAATAATTCTGAAAATATTTTTTATTTACCATTTGTCTATCAACTGATTATTTCTATGCACATTTGTTTCATATTTAAATTAAAGGATAATTGAGCTAGAAGTATTTATTAAGGCTCAAAACGAGCAAAAAGAAGTGCTCTTCTGAGTGTTGAGCATTTTTCTGTTTTCCACTTTGTTTGTCAGCTACTTACAGCCTATTTTAACATAACCAGAATGCAAAAGAAAGAAATGAAAACTACCATATTTACTCGAGTAATAACCGCAATATTTATGAACAAGGTCCTTGTGTCTACTTTGCCGCCAGAACACATACGTATACAGCCAATCATTGCGGTGTGCATAAATAGCATAGCGAATGACTAGATCGAGAACACTACTCTTTATACAAATGCAATCTTCATAGACAGTATCTTTGCGCAAACCACGTTATCTCTGTCCTGTAAACCGCAGGTATCATGCTGTCGATTCGTGAATAATTGGCAATCCGCATGCTCCGCAGAAAAGCAAACCCTCAGGTTTTCTTCATAAACAACGGCTATTTCTCGAGTAAATACGTCAGAAAAGGATGCCTTGTTACAATCAAGTAATACCTCAAAAGAAGGATCAAGTAAAGTTTTTTACCAGAATAAAAATTAAAAGAGTGCTTTTGCTTTAGTATGGCAGAGATTACAACAATAAAAAGTTGCTAATTAAACTGTGCTTTACATTTACAGTAATTCTTCCTTCCGCATAGTTATCAGTGATCGGACGAATCGATCAGTCAATATGCCATGTTGAAAAATTATCTGGTGATAAGGAACCACCATTTGCTAGCTAGTGACCAAATTTACCTGATTTAATTAAAATAAATCCGATTTGATAGAAGAAATCAAATTTAAATGATTTAAATTTCTATTTTTTTTATTTTTATTTTTTTATTTTGGGTATTAAAGGGGCAGTAGCGGCGTTCAGATGCTGCACGCAAGTGTTCAAACGCACTCGACTAATCATTTCAACCAGGGAGCTCTGCGCTCCGACGTCCCCACTTGAAGGAGCAGAAAATAACTGCAAAGTCTGCCACAAGTCCTAAAAGAACGCCGCAGAAACACATCCCGTGTATTCGCGACTCCAGCAAAATGGATGGCATCTAACTGAGAAACACTGAACTGGCCGGAACAGGTCCTTTCGCGATTTCTGTTCGTCTCTTGTGAGCTCCCATGATTACATGCTGTCGGTGGTTTGCGCGATAAAACAGTTGTCTCCCGGTGACTCTGCTGTAACCGTAGTATCAGCTTGTTCCCAGGTTGCTCTGCACGCAACCTATGCCACCGCGATGAACCAGACATTCCACGTTTATCAACATTCACCAGTACCGTGGAAGGGCAGTAGGCAGCCCTTTCATCGCTTCTTCCAAGAAAGTCAAGCCTCTGGAAGCTCACTTCTGCCAACACGTCGCCGCAGGTTCAAAACGTGGAGGATAAAAGTGGGGCAAACCATTTTGAGTTCAATGTTTGCTTGCCGATGCTTCAGCGTTGTGTGTTGGGCTGGCACATGGCAAGGCACGGCCTGTATTTGATTGCCATATTTGCCTGATGGTGGCGTCCCCTATAGGTCGCTGGAGTCACGAATACCGACTCTATCCATAGGACCGAGATAACCTTAGTACCTCGGCAAGCGTGAATCAATGGCCCTTCCAGCTCGTGCAGGTAGTTCCCCTCCCCTCACCCTGCTCGTCGAGGGCCTGCACAGAGTAGCAGTGGCCGTTGCGCATCACGAGCAGGTGCCTGGACTCCTTGTCGGCCACGAGCTTGTCCCGCCCGAGCTGCGGTACGCGGGTGCTGCCAAACAGGTTTCCGAACTGGCTCATGTCCAGAGGGTAGGCCTTCCAGGCGAGGGCACTGCCGTACCAGGCCACAGCCTCGGGAAGGAACCTGCGGGCAACAGCGGTGCCTGCTGTCTGGCTGCAGATCCACAAAGCGACTGATCGAAATACTTGACCCATAGACACAGGAAGCTTCTGGAGGCGGCGCTAACGCCACCAGGGGTGAAGCCAGAAGTGTGGAGGGACACGCCCTCAACGATGACCAAAAACCAAGAGATGCTACTGGACGAAAAGGAGAGCTGACTTGATGCCAACAGCTGTTTCCGAGGTGACCAAAACAGCTGCTGAGCCAGCTCTTCTTTTGTTGGCCTCATGTTGCTTTCAGAAGCTTCTTACTTTCATGGCTTGACCGATGGGCCTCCGATGGGCGAAGCGGAGTATTCAATGAAAAACATCCCCGAAGAAAGTCGCGCAAAGACTGGATGACCGGGGCAGAGAAATGCAATGACACAGACCCCGGAAGCCGCGTGGGTCGTTTTGCTCCCCGGAACTACCATGTGTTCGAGGTTTTTTCAACTCTTTCCGTACTATGGGGAAGAGCGACAACTTTTGAGGGATCAACAAAACTTTTTTTTTTTAAAGAACTACTTGGCACAAGGCTAACTATGATACACTGATATGTAGCCAACAAGCTGCTCTTTAGAACAAGGTTTATACTAACAGCTACAAAAAGTTTGTTAAATGTAGATGAGGAACTTGAAATTTATGCAAAAATGAGAATGAAAGGTCCGAACATTTGTGGCTACTAACTACATGTAATCATACTATTATTTTTAAAAATTCCTAAATATACAAAGTACCCCACACACACCACTATCACTTCTGCAAGTTAGAGAGCTCTAGCTGATACTACTGTCTTTCTTTGGTCCGTCGGTAAGTGCTTCCATGGCGTCATGCCACACAGAGACGCAGTTGCATGCAGAAGTGCGTGTCCTCCAGAACATTAAAAAAAAAAAAGAGAAAAAAACCTTGGTTTATTGTAGCACTACTCTAATTTGTCATCCGCTGGTGTTTTTATGGCATGCGGCACATAAAATGCATGTCCCGGCTCAGGACAGCCTAGAAAGCTAAAACGGCGCTCCCCAACAAGCACCTCTAGATATTCTGCACCTTGAAGATGAAACGTCGCTGTAGGAGCTCAAATCAAATGATCCAACATCATACACAGTCTTCACTGCTGCTGTCCTTCAAAAACAAAGCAACCAAAGCAGTTAGATTGTGCAATTGAAGCTATGTTTGTAGCGATTCCTAATGTCAGCAGGACACCAAGTTTGGCAAGTGCCACCGTCGAGCAGAGATTTGTTTCTAATAACTCACTAAATTCAGAGAAAGCACGAAACGAAATTGAAACTGACACCTTACTACTCCAGTCATCCACGAGGTGGTGCGACGTGTTCCTGTGCGTCAAATTCGAATTTTTGGCGGTGCAAGGAATCCGTTTGTTGCGAGTGATCAATGGCAGATGGGCGTGGTATGGAATGAGTTAGAAGGTGTTCAGCTGGTCATAAAAATTAGATTTTTAACTGTTGTTTATAAAGATCCGCCTCAGATGGCTCATTGTATCTCAAATATCCTGAACTCAATGTCATATCTTGTGATTCAGAAAAAGAGGAGGATCGCTCTAGGCAGCTGGTTTTCAACCAGCGGTATATTTGTGCGACATAAAGACAGATTTTGAGCTGTGCATAGTTTTTCTTGGTAGTTTACTGGTTTGCAAGCCTAGTACTAAGATCTGGATAGACACCCCTTAATTTGCTGTAATTAGTTAGACTCTCAGTAAATAAATACTTTGTAATAAGTCATGATGAAATGTCCTTTAACTTTAAACGAGTCCCATTCTTAAAGGAGCTGTGCAACGATTTTAATGCTGAAAGAATTGGCGTTTTCTACTTTTGACATTGTTCACCTTGTCACAAAAGACAGAAAACAGACCTCCTTCCTTCGAAATGTTGCAATTCCGCCGCGTAATCGCGAGGCAAAAATTAGAATATTCCTCGACCTGCAGCCGCGAGCGGCGGCCATGAGAAACACGCAACATGACGTCAATGGGGGTCTTGTACAAAGATAGCAAGTTGTGCGAATACCTGCTCAATAAAAGGTAACTTTTCTATAAATCTTGTCGTTCCAACATAAATATAAATGCGTCGAAAACCTGGTTTCATTGACAAAACTTTATTATACGGAGTTTCAGTGGCACCATCTATCCTAGGTCCACAAAACCGTCAGCAGCAAAACAGCCGCCAGAAGCCGGAGGGGGAGGGGGACAGGGTCGGACGGGTATGGCCGGACCCGGATGAGACTTTCCTCCTTTCACCAGCACGTGGTCACGCGATCGAGATGGATGAGTCCTCGCTGCTCACTGATGGCTCTAAAGAGAGAGCTTCACCGGAACCCCGCGCCTTCCCCATTGACGTCACAGCGCACGTGACTCGGAAGTTAGTGAAGGAGTTGAGAGGCGCCAAAAACCTCAATCTTTGTCCATTTTTAAAATAAAAACTAGGACATGCAGGCAAAAGCGGTTTTTTGTTCTTTACTTCAGAAAGGTCGAGACACCAACTCCCACATTAGTTAAGCAAAGCACTGAAACGGTTGCACAGCTCCTTTAAGTAACATTTTATTTGGTTAGATTACAGCTAACTTCTTAAAGTTAATTCTGATATTATCAGATTCACGTGTAATCAATTTCAACACTGGTGCCACATTTTGTTGCTGCCAAGTCGCAGCAATAAATCAAAACCAAATTGTTTTCTCTGCTCAAAATAAATCAATCAATAAATAAATAAATAAATCAAAACCAATATGTTTTCTCTGTTGGAAACAAAACTGTTGTTGGTCGGTAATCAAAGTACAGCTCAATGTCATGAGATTTTCCTAGAGTGAATAGACCTTTCTCGAACGTCAGAGACACCGAGAGGCAGCCTCAAAAGATCCAATATTGTTGCTCTAATAGCAATGGCAGGAGAACAAGATCACCTAAATCAAGCACCCTCAACTTCATGAATTTAAGTCAACATACAATGACCAAGTCGTTACAATACTACTCCTCGACTTTGGCTTTATGTTTTTGAAGATGTTCCCTTTTCCTGGTACAGAGAAGCTGTTTAACGCCACCAATAGAGTGTCAGGTTTGGCTACAGAGGGAGTGGATTGGTCGACTTTTGAAAAGGGCCTCTAGAAATGTGGCTTCATTTCAGCATTTCAGCTCAAATGACCGTAACTTAATTACTTTTTCAAGGGAAACTTTTACCGCTGTTTGGTAATTTCGGTTCCAGAGGTCACGTCTGTCACCTCATAGTTCGTCGGTAAAAGGCAGTGTCGCTCTTGTCGGGGTTGAGGTGGAAGACCACGGGTTCCAGCTGGTTGGACCGAAGCGAGCGCAGGAAACGTAGTGACGACACCACCATGTTGCTTGCTCGCACCACCTGGGCACTCGAACCAGTCGCTTACGTCAGAGAACTCGCTTGAATTCGTCACAGGCAAAGAACTTTAAAATTGGTATAAACATCGGGAAGAGAAAGGGCACACAAAGAGCACCAATAAATGACTACTTGCAGTGGTGTTGTGCACTCCCTTGCCATTTTTAAGTAGGGTTCTGTGTTTTCTGCTGTTCATTTTTTTGGGGGGGTTTATTTTTTTATACAGATTTGGTGTTTTGAGTAAACTGGTTATAAGTTAATTAATTTACACAAAAAAGACCAAATCTATGGGAAAAAATGAAAGACGTTCACAACTCCCTGTAATGCCGAATTAGAGCGCAGCTCTTGAGGAGGAGGAGGGGAGGGTACAGAGAAGATGGTATGACCCCCCCTCCTCCCCTCATTCTCCTCCAAATCCCTCCCTCTTCCCTTGTGAAGTCACTGGTAGCCCTTGTGACATCACTCGTGAAGGCCTCGTGAAGGTCGTGACCTTCACTGTGAAGGCCGTGGCCTTCATGAGTGACCTTCGTGATGTCACTCATGATGCTACTGACCCTTGTGACTTCACGTGTGGCATCATTATGGGAAACGTCTCATAATGCAACGCACGGTTACGAGTGACGTCACTCGTGACCCTAGTGACATCACTCGTGACCCTCGTGATGTCACACGTGACGCATCAGAATCAACCCGGCAGACTTCTGTCTTCAACCCGTTGTTCGCATCAAATTCCTCGGGTTTTGAGCTAGACTCAACTACAGCGACCATCGGCTACGCAGCTGCCCGCTGAAGAGACCTTTAAGCCACACTTTCCATCATGGCCTCCCTGCAAACAACTAAGACCTAACAACGCTTAGCAGGCCTTTGGTTTTTTATTTTTAGCTTTTTTTGGTCTCATTTTTATAACTTAAAGGGCAACTCCGGCCAAAACTCAAAATTAAATAAATTACTGATATCGCTGTAGTGACACAAAATACGACCCCAGCCAAAATATTACGTCCGGGGGACGCCGCATTCTCAACTAATGCCGATAATAAAAATGCGACCCGCCCGCGAGCCGCTGCTCCTTAGCGGGCGGCCAGCGGGTTGCCGATCGCTAAAGCAACATTGGGCCGTGGCGTCAGTATCATTCTCATTTTTTCCTCCGGTCCGGACGTTGTGCGCTTCTTTGAGCCGCTACCACCGCTACTTCGGCTTGTGATTGGCGTGTTTAGCCGTTGCTTTTATCTGTAGCTCGTGTAGCTTCGGTATAGCCTTTTGTTTATTTGCTTGTGAGGACTCCAAGACTCGTTTTAGCGAGCAACTCGGTACGCCCAAGACTGCCCAGCTGTTCCTCGAAAGATGCCGAGTACAACTTGTAGCGCTGTGGGCTGCTCAAACAACCTGCTGCGCAACCCGGAGGTGCTTTTCACAAGTTTCCAACGGTCCAGAAATTGGAGAGGGTGTGGGTGAACGCTGTTCGACGAGTGGGCCTTAGACTTCGGCTTTTACGCGCCCGAGAGAAAAAGAGCGAAGGAACAGACGTGTACAGCCCAGCACACGTGTGTTCGGGTGCCGCGGCCCACGCTGGAGAGCCTCAAAGCTTCGTGTCTGGGACTGACCCGAAGCGCGAAAGCGGGGCCCCCAGTACTGTACGTCACTGGCAGCACGGCGTAGAGCAATGCCGCTCCATCCACGAAGCCCCGATGACAATTTAGGCCTAGCGACAGTACGGAGGACCGCACGCACGGCTACAGCCGCCGAGTACGGCACCGACCGAGTTCACTCTTTTTCTAGTCGCTACCTTTTGGGTATACAAGCGGCAGTACGGCATAGTGCATGCACGGCGGCGGCCACCGAGTACGGCACCGAACAAGTTCACGGGTTTTCCAGTCGCTAGCTTTGGGTATACGCACTAACTCTTGCTACATATGCTGGATAACTACCACGTATACATAATTAAAACAAAATCAGCTTACCTCCTATCTTTAGACGGCTAACGCAACCGAGGTAGGTGCCGCTCAGCCTGCGTACTTGTTGAACGAGACGATCTTGACGTCACATTCACATAGCAGCTGATTTCCAGTGTTGCCGGGACCTCGAGCGGCTAGTTTCGGTTTTGCTGGCCGCGCTCCAAACAAAACTTTGAGGCGTCGATATCTTTAAAACTACGCACAATAACGAGAAAAAAATTACACCTTGCAATTCAGGAACGCTGACTGCACTAAAAACTGTCATAATCCCAAAATCGAAAGTATGGACCGGAGTTGCTAACGCTGATGGTTACTGCCGTACTTGTAGCGGCAGCGCCGTCGTCCCACAAGGTTTCTGCCGTACATGTACGTCCGCGACTGCTCGTACGTCCGCGACTGCTCATTCAAGTAGCCGCGCCTCTTCTTGAACGGGAGCGTTCGGGAGGAGGTCGCCATCTGGTAGGTTTGGCAGGGAACTACAACCGTGTAATTGCGGTCATGTTCCTTTTGGCGCGGCTTTTTGAAATTGCCGAAACTGGACGCTCTGTGTAAGTGATGCTTCGAGATAGCCGCGCGTGCCGGCTGCTCCGGAGGTAGCGTAGCGGAGACTGGAGCGATGGCTCTTCGGGTTCAGACTTTGAACCATTCTCGAACTCGGAGTCGGATAACAGCTCGACATCCGACGCACAACTGGACACCAGCTCGGTTCGAAGTCGGAGTCTAACACACAGCCACTCTGTCTTCTAGACTGTCTCGGAAGCGGGCGCGTCGAAGTTTTGGCCCCTTTCTGTTTTGTTCAGCCTGCAGCGAGTGTGCTGCAGATGTTTAGAAATGTGTGTACTATTTATTTTAAGTCTTAGATTTTTATGCGACAATAAACTAGTGTATAATCCTTGCTACGCATCCGAGTAAAAAACCCAACCACGGGGCGGGTCTTTGAAAAAAATCGACCATGAAAGGGTTAAGGCCCCTCCATGAGGCCGCCCCTGATTGGCGCCGTCTTTTTCTTTGACCTACGACCATCTACCTCAGTGGGTACCATGGAGCATTGTTGTCACCCTGACCACGGCTTATGCTGATACCACCAACTCCGGGCTGAGCATATGTCTATCAACTGGCAATGTCGCGATCCCTACCCCTCTAGCAACCCCTCTAGCAACTACAAGTACGAGTTATGGTCCCTGTTCTTCGCGGTGCTCCTTGCCCCACCACAAACTCTCGTGTTCTGCGACAATGGTACTGTAATACACGAGGTCACCAAGGGCCACAGAAGAACCTTCTTTGTAATTGAGGCATGTGCCTGCACTCTCCTTTTTTCAATAAAACAAAGCTGGGCAGCATGACTCCAACAGCCCCAACCCTGCCGACGGTCCCTCTCGCCTCCGTCTCGCCTAAAACTGTGGGGACGAGGGGGATTTGCCGCCAGAGGGCCAAGCCTATATAAAGGCGCACCCTTGCAGAGGAGGTTTGTTTGATCAGGCCATTAAAACCGCACTAAAACCGCAAAGCTGCTTTTGTGCAAATTTTGAGTGACGGGTTGATCTTTTATAACCTTGTAGAGGGACAATAGCGATGTCTGGGACACACAAAAGAGAGTCTAGGTGAAAGGGGAGTTTCTCCTTCCATTCTTCTCTTGTGGTGGCGGAGAGCTGGTGGGATGACGTCAAGTTCAAGGCATGTATAGTTCTAGGCGAGACAGGCACCTTCACTACCTGTCAAGGTTCCTAGACGGGCATTACAAACAAGGCTTTAGCGACATCCACTAGGCGTCCTTTGCTAATTATTTAATTTGTTTTAAAATTCCATTTCGTGTCTTTTTTAACAAGCAATTGGTGTGTCCGATGTGATACTGATCCCTTGAACACGTATCGACCTAGAAATAAGTGCCGAAATTTTGTTGCAGTATCCCTTTAAAAGATGCAGCTGACCGCCGGAAGACTCACCTGCTGGTTGTACTCTGGCCGCGGGTCATCCTTGAGTGCCAGGAATGGGTTGAAGTTCAGGGGTAGGGGCTTGCGGGAACTCAGGTACATGTCAAACCAGGGACCTGTCCAAACACCGAGCGTCTCACGCCCGCCCTTTGGTGACAAGGTGGCACTGCTCACCAGAGATGTAGCTGGTGTGCTTGTTTGCCTTGTCCCTTGCCCTGAGCAGCTTGTCCAGCTCTAAGGGGGAAAAAAGAAATGCGGCATTTAAGGGCCCTGCGAGGCATGCACACCTAGCCTTTGGCAGTAAACCCGACCTACAAAAAGCCCATTTATCGGGGATAAATATTGGAAGCTCAAAATCTGTTCTTTTTATATGCGAAACATTCGAGACAACAACTGGTTACTTGGGTCTGCCCCTCACTACTTTTCTGAGTGAGTTGCGAGTTGTGGTGATGATACAGAACTAAGAATACTTGAGTGGTCACCGGAAGCTCAACTTCATTAATAAAAAATAATAAAATCTGTAAAACATGGGTTTTGCTACTAGTGAATCGCTGAAAGTTATACTTAAAAATCAAATGAAGGTAGTGTTCCAAACTTACTCAATCTCACTGCAGAGTGAAATATATTGACGTAATAAAAGGAACTACACTAGCCCAGCCTTGCTCTGCCCAGGTAGTCGCATGATGTGACCCACTGACCAAACTCGGATCCACTTCAGTAAGATTGGGTAAGATCTGGAATGCAGCCCAAGTTACAGCAACATGTTACCGAAGTTTCACCGTAACTCCGAAAGCATTTAGCTAGTCAAGTACTAACTAATCCCAATAATCTCATACTCATACAAATCTCATACTCATACAAGACTCATACAAATCTGCGTATTTGTCAGTACAATATATACAATTGCAAGCATGAAGCCCCGACCGGTGCCCCATGCGTGCAAGAACGAGCAGCGTGCGCATAGCTTAGCTTGCAATTGCATGGGCATGCCCGCACGGGCAGAAGCACGGCGGTGGCCAGTCGCCCTGCTTGTAATCGTCTATATCCGCATGATTAAGTACTTTCACTTCGTAACTGTAAGGGAACCGAGTAGAGGATAACGACAGCAAATGCAGCCAGGTAACAGTTATGGCTACCAAAAGTTCCACTGTAACTAATGAAGCCTCTAGTTACTAGAGTGGCTCCTGTAGTTGCTGGCAAGGCAAGAGCAGCATGGAGGAGTTTCAGTTGCCCCGCCTCTGGCGTGAGCTGCACACCTTTGATAATGGTTCGGTGTCTCATGAGCTGCGAGTGTGCGCACGCAGCAAAGGCAATAAGAGTGTTGGAGGCATCCAAAAGAAACCCTGCTGTTCTTATCCTGTCAGTGACTATAACTGCGTCAACTTAAACGTTTTAAAGAGGAACTTCGCAGCCCCGGCGTCGACACCTCCTCCAGCTCACCCGGGCCGTCCTTGTCCTTGAACTCTTGCACCAGCCGTCGGGAGGACTGCAGCTCACTTGCGCTCACCAGGGGCTCCAGCGCGCTCAGGTACCGCTCGCACGTCTTCTCCAGGTTCGGGATGGGCAGGCGGGGTAGGCTCTTTGGAAGTGCATTGTCGGGACCACGCTCTGCTGCAGGAACTGGTACTGTGGGGAGTTGACGTCCGGTCCCCTGCAGGAATCGTAAGTTTGGTCAATCGAACCTAGGGGTTTCACGTGCTGAGCCAACGGAGGGCATCCGGCATGACCCGGCGGAGGACTGAGGATTAATTTATATCACACGAGGATCTTTTGACGTGCGACCAAAATCTTGATTGCATTGTGCCTTCTTTGCAATGAGCCTGTCAGATTGCAGACACTTTAGCCGGGATTCGAACCCGACATGTGGAAATCCGTAGGCCTATGCTTTGTGTTGGAGCCGCCCAGGTGGCTAGGAATCGCAAGTTTGCAATAGATTCATGGCTTCGGTTAGTGATGCTTGGTTCACACTGTGACCTGTCGGTTAGGGGGACCGTGAAATAATTTTTCCTCTCTATTTCTTCCTAGTGCTTGGAATAAACACCTTACATTCATGAAGTACAACAGGTGCCACTTTCTGCTTGGAAACGCTGATTTTAGCAACAAGCACATTCATAAAATTTAATTCCACTACCAATTTTTTTTTTTTTTTTTGATTGTACAGTTTTGCTTATTGTTCAAGAAAGGTATTTTTGCACGGCGATGGACGATCAGCTTTTTCTGGCTACCAGTAGGTTCAAAACAAAGAAGATGCAAGTTTCAAAAGTAGCAAAACAAGAAGAAAAAGAGCAACACTGTAGCCAATAAAGAGCTAGGGAACTGGGTCTCACCCTGACAAGATTATTGCATGCAAGAGAGAAGGATTACTCGGTTTCCAACTGTCAGCTTTCGTTTTACGGTCTCTTTCGATAAATGATATATTGACGTTAAATATAAAAGGCGCAAAATGTTTGATTGAAGCGATTAGTCGGAGCACCCCAGAGTGAGTCATGTGAGAAATCTGTTACCTTTCGACTGCAAGGCTCGCTTTCAGGTGCTCGACAAATGCCAACATATCAGACATTAGTGCTAGCTGACTCACTGGACTTCGTTGATGCAGATTTTTTTGAGGACATGATGTCCTTCGTTTCTCTTTGGGTCGGGCTACGTTGTGATCGCCACTTCCTGTTTCCCTTGAGGAATCACACTCATGCGTTTCTCCACTTGTGCAACGAGCTCCCGACATCCTATCTAGCTGCTGGCGACCATGTTGCGACTTCACTATGATGGACTACCGTAATACATAATCAATTATTTTCACTCCAAAGGAGTGTGGAGAGCAGGGAAAAAAGCTGCAGTTGCAGCTTGACAGGCCCCTGCCCCCCAACACTTGATATCGGGTACAGTATAAAATTCAAACTAAATAATCAACTCAAAGCATAGCAGAACATTTAAAGACTAACCAACGAAGAGGCGAATAACAATAGAGACATAAACGCACAAAATATATACCGGGTCAAGTAATAATGAAGTAATGATAACACAAATATTATAACTGGTGAATCAGCATAAATAACACACTGTACATGCAGCACGCCATACATACACGCATACATACATACATACATGCATACATACCTAGTCAAGTAAAACATAAGGTGATGAAATTGCAGACACCATGATGCACAAAAAAAAACAAAAAAAACATACATACATATTATACAACAAGGTCACATAAAAAAAATACTACAGCGAGAAACCATATAAGCATAAAGAAAAATTCGAAAACGTCGCATCAGTAAGATATGAAATGTGACTTCAGGGACTGTTTTGTTGATGTTTCGGGTGTAATATTTTGTTTTGCGAGGTTGTTAAAGGGAAGATGGGGAGCTTCTTGAAAAAAATGAGTTAGAAGTGAATTCTAGTGTATTTTTACCCCGTGAACCCGAATACCCAAACCTTTTGCTGCGCAAGTAGTGTGAAACGCAAGAAAACGCGAAAGAAAGTCGCTGTACGTGACGTCATCGACGGATCTTTTGGCTGCCCAAGGCTAGGGAGGCGGGGCTTCAGCCCTATTTTGAAATTGCTCTTATGGCTCTCCGGCGCGTCGCATTGAAATATAATTGTGATATCTGTTATTCTAAAGGCCAAATGAATGCAATTCAAGCGTTTTTTCTCAAATGCAGAAGTGCCCCATCTTCCCTTTAAGGAGAACAGGCAAGGTATGAAGTATAGATTGATGCCCATACGAGGTTCTGACGGTTGGTATTTTTCATATTTCGGGCTGTCTGATATTATACGATGCTATGTGTTTAATTAGATTAAATAATTGTATTAGTGGTGCATTGTTTGTTACTGCATTTTTATAAAGAGAAACTATTCTGAAATTATGCATTTTTAACACATTTATAATATTTAATTCATTAAAATACTTTTGAGTTGATGTAAACCATGGAACGTTAGTTATAATACGTAGAGCCCTTTTTAGTGCGACGAGTAACTTTAGCATGTTCTGATTTGTAGTTGTTCCCCATATGACATGACAGTAAGTGAGAGTCGGCAGAAACAAAGAATTATATAGGAGTTTTTTTGTGTTTTGTGGCAAAATATGTTTATGTTTAATCATCAAGCCATTAAGTTTGTTTAATTTCATGCCAATGTGGTTTATGTGTTGGTCCCACGTGAGATGTTCTGAGAAGAAAACACCCAGAGCTTTAATTTCCTGAACGAATTCTATGTTATTTCCACCCAAGCAAAGATTTGTAGACACACGTGCTATTTTATTTCTAGGTCTAAACAATAAGGCCTTTGTTTTATTGGCGTTAATTTTTAAGCAGTTCAAATAAGTCCATATTTTTAAGGAAGAGAAAAAATTGTTAGCAGAAACTATAAGTTTGTCGGGGTCAGTGCCAGTAAAAAACAAGGTTATATCATCAGCATATGCTATTGACTGTACTTCGGTATTGATATTGAAAACGTCATTCATATAAATAATAAATAATAGGGGCCCCAAGATGCTGCCTTGTGGGATGCCCGATTTAATATCCTCAGTAGATGATAGGAATGAATTATGAGATACGCACTGCTTACGGTTTAGGAGATACGATTTAATTAGTGATAACATTGTTCCACGAACACCATACATGTCAAGCTTAGCAATTAACATGTTATGATTCAAGTGGTCAAACGCCTTAGAAGGATATATAAGAATGCCGAGTGAAACCAGTTTTTTTTTTTTAAAAGCTTCGATAATTATCTTTTTCTGCTTTATGAGCGCAATCTCAGTCGACATATTTTTCCGGAAACCAAACTGTGAATTTGACAACAACATATGCTTGTTAAAAAAGCTAATTAGGTGTGAATGAATGATTTTCTCAAGTCCCTTGGAAAATACAGGGAGAATAGATATAGGCCTATAGTTGGAGAGATTATTTATATCGCCTCCTTTATGAATCACGGTTACTTTAGCGGTTTGCATTCGTAAAGGAAACATACCTGTTTCTAACACTAGGTTAAATATGTGTGTGAGTATAGGGGCAAGTAAATCTAGTACGTACTTTATTGGCTTTATTTGTAAATCATCTATGTCACGAGATTTGCTGTTTTTTAAGCTAAGAAAGGTATTGACAACCTCGTTTTCGCTTGTGGGAAAAGAGAATAAGGAGTCACTTACACGAGCACGAGTGGTTATGTAATTTCCTGACAACACAGTATTGCTAGCGGGAACCAAATTCACAAAGTAGTTATTAAAAGCACTGGCTAAACTCTCCCCATCGTAGTCTGTTCCATTCAGAATTATTTTTTGGATGGTCGACCCAGCAACTGGGTGCAAAACGTTTCCGAGTCTCTTTCACAAAATATCTCCCTGTATAGTTTCGATTAAACTGTTTATGATATTACTTCTTTTTTGCATGTTTTAACTGTGAATTTAATTTATTTCTGTAACGTTTATAATTTTCAAGTGATTTTATGTCCTTAGTTCTAATAAAAGTGCTAAATATCTTGTTTTTGATATTTATTTTTTTGCAGTAATTCCGCGGTAATCCACGGCTTACAGATTTTTTATTTTTCTTTAGTTTTTTTGTACGGAAAATTTCGCTTATATATTTCGACAATGTTATCAATGAACTTGTTATATGCTGTGTTCGCAATTTCCTTGTTTGAAATGTAGTTCCAGTCAACGCAACGAATATCTTCACGGAACTTATCTAGCGTAAAAGTAGTGATTAGTTGAAAAGAGGGACATATTTCTGGCTTGTGTTGTTTCCTAACAATTTTGGTAGAAGACAAAAAAATTGGAAAGTGATCCCTAATGTCAGCAAGTATTACACCAGCGGTTATATGTGCGACATCACGATTTGTGATAAAAAGATCTATTGTTGTGGAGGAAGAGCATGTAATATCCAGAGAGATAGCACACCAAAAATTTACAGCAAAGAGGGTGAAAACGAGGAGTGGGCTACGTTTCGGTGTGCAATCAAGAAAAGTTTAAAAAATGCTATTTTTTAGTCATGTCTCTCTGTTATGCAACAAGGGGCAATAAATCAAAGATGATTGTTTTTCCCAGTGAGTAATGTTCGCTTATATTCTGCCATAGCTAACTAGCCGCACTCATCCCGAGGCCATCATTGATCTGAACCCTACGATTACTAGAAGTGGGCTATCTTTTGGTGTTAAAAAATAAATAGCACATTGAGCTGAAAATAGGGGTGGGGGCACCGGGATCTCGTAATATCCCGGGACCACCCGGGATATTACGGTATGTGGTAATACATGCTTGCACAAACATTACTGATTACCTCGTGGAAGGCAGTACTGACCATGCATAGGTGCCCGTGAAGCCAGCTAGGTGGTGACTGGCCGGTGACATGTCAGTGAATCTTATATAGGGCCAGTGGTAAATTCAAAGGGGAGGGGGAATCCGGATGTCCTGACCCCCTTCTTGAATTCCGCATGTCGAAAATTTTACAGCGGTGAAAAGGGAAGGAGGGTGTTTTCTTTTTAAACATCCGATATGCCGACCCACCCCCTCTGGAAACACCTGTATCCGCCTCTGCCTAGGACTCATACAAACTCAGTAAAAACAACCCTCAAACATTCATCATGTGGCAACAAAATCGTCTGTCGCTTGTCACTGGTTGGAACCAAGACCATGTAATGTTCATAACAAAAACTATATATTTAGAGGGCAAGGAAAATACAGACAGACACAGGGTAGAAGCTGTGACGTGGTAGCTAAACATTGGTTCCATGTATCTTTCCCCAAATAAGTTTCTTTTTTAATGCTGTACGTTTCTTTTTTCTTTGTGCATAGCTTCAGGTATCTTAAAATACAAAATCGCACACAATTACAGTGTGTGCATTCTAGGTTATTATATTCTTTGGATTCAGCCTACTTTAGAATGGCCTTTGCCTGTTATGGGTTGGCAGGTTATGGTGGCTATCCCCTACTGTCAACCGCGTACACCGACGATGTAAAAAAAAAGAAAAAAGAAGGAAACGAAAAGGAACTTGCGTCGAAGACGCCGCCCCTGCCGTTGACTTTCGCCTGAAGAGCACCTGTTGAGCTGTCCTTCCTTGCGCCAAGGCACGGCAGCCCGCATTATTCGGCTGACAGCGACAGCAGGAGTACCTGCCCGGGTGCCGCGATCAGGGTGCACGAAATGTTCCAGACATTCGAAACGGCAACATGCCGGTAATAACCGGTAACAAGCAGGGGCGATAGGCTCTTTGCGGGATTCCGCAATTGTTACTTAATCACCACTGACTTTCGCACGCCCCAGATCGCGGAAAAGCTTGAGATTTTCTAGAGACGCCTGACGTTCGGCGTTGCTGTACGGACAGTGTTTTTTAGCTGGAATACAAAACAACCCACAACAGCACCGCACACCACGGACACTCGCAATCACACTACCCGGCGCCAGCGACCGTGACCGTGAGCAAGCTGCGCAGCCGCGTACTAGGCGAACTGCTCGAAATGATGATAGCTAAAGGCCCGATCGTCGCGCCCTGACGGAAATTAGCTACCTTTATATTAAAGACATATCGCGTGTATATATTATGAAATTTAACAAAAACAAAGTGCGGAGTACACCGTTTACCAAATTACCAAGCAATAAGGAGCATGATACGAGTGTAGTTACACCATAGAGTTATTACAATAAACGCTAGAGGCTCAGCTGGCGCTAGTGTCTACGAGACTTCCGGTTGCAAATTGAAGCAGACAGCATGCAGTCTACATTTCCAGCCTCCCTGTGTATTCCTATGGGAAAACGCGCGTGAATTTTGTCTCTTCGCCGGAAAATAACATGAATAACTTTTGTCATATCGGTTGTAACGAATAGTATGTACCTTTATTGGTATTGTGAAAGTGTAATTGCTTTAGTTACAGCAGTTTTCTTTACCACTGAGCGATGTTAAACTTCGCTCTATTTCAGGCCCAAACCCCTGTTTCAAGGAAGGTATGTGAAAACGAGCGACGGTTCTAAGCAAACTAACGATCGAAAGGAATGTAGTGTGTGTTCAGGTTTGCTAGCATTTCGGTGGTGCTTATATATTACTAATATGCCCGTCCTGTCATTGGATGAAAATGACTCCGTCGTGCGCATCTTTACGATCGGTTAAAGAAACATTCGAACGCAAAAATAAAGCACGTGAGCTACGAAAGGTATGTCTTTTATTATTTCCCATGTCGGGCAGTTTTTATCGGGCACCTGCTCTCTGGCTTCCCCTATTTGCAAAGATTTGGAGCGTGCGGGTGGTGCTTTGAACCATTTGAACCCAGAACAAGCATCTTCACAGTACTTATTTATTGCAAATCTGACTATATTACGTGACTTTCAATTTATTTTGATCGTCTGCAAGCACAAGGAGTTACTTATCCAGTGTTACTGCGTAGTTCTTGCCGTCTCTCTCGGTTTTCTACATGTCCTTCGTTCGTTTGGCACGTATATACCCCATGTTGGAAAGCGTCGACGCCGTGTTCGCGCTAACAGTGTCCGACAGTGCACAAAAATGCACGTACGAAGCCGCTTTAGCACCGTTTTTAATGCGATGAATTTGAAAGAAAAACGCCGTAACTGACCATTTATTTCGTCTGCGTGACTGAGAAATGTTCCAATGTGCCTAGTACGTACAAATTATTCGTGATATTTGCTCTTATAATCGAGCGCAGAGAGAAAATGCACTCGCTTTTTCCCATAGGAATACATTACCGGAAGTCAAATTTAGACTGCTTGCTGTCTGCTTCAAAATGCAACAGCACACTAGCGCCAGCTGCGCGTCGCGCAGCGCTACTCCCTGACGTCACAGTTGGAGGCCTTGCAGCCCTTGCTGGCCTTTATCTGCCGATCTAAAATGGACCGTAAAAATCGACGCCTGCACGTAGCAATCTAAACTTTTCGTCAAAGGTGTATTTCACAGGTCGTTTTTTTCTTGTAAAATTACAAAGCGTAGTTCTCTTTCTGTAAAAAATAAGGCCAAGGAACTTGCCTGGGTCAACGGCGGGCGGCGACGCAGACGACCAAGTGGAGGTGCGTGGTGTGTTTGACGCTCCTATTGATAGATGGCGCAACCTCCTTGTTTCGGTTTTCGGTCAGAGCTCTGGTTTCGGTTTGCTTGTAAAGAAAAATCGAAAGTGCCCGCGTCGACCGTGGTTTATTGACACGAACATAATCTTTCTTGTAATCTACCGTTGGCTTGAAAGTAAATGCAGACAATGATAGCAAAACTTCAAGTAACAAAAATAAAAGAAAACGCTGTTTCATAACGACAACGGTGACGGCGCTCTTGCAGCCGGTGGATTTCGTCTGCGTGTCGTGTGCTTTCTTTCGCTGGTCGGTTGCATCCTCGGACGCTGCTTCCGAGACTTCTTTTGTCGCGGTTGGTGAGAAGACAGCCACGAATACGAATGACAGACGGTGAGGCAGGCGAAAACGGAAAGAACTAAAGATTTAATGGGTGCGAACAAGTTGTGAAAGAAACGAAAAGAGAACACACGTCGAGAAAGCAGGCAGCGAGCGTCGGCGGCGGCAGGTAGCAAGCGACGGTACATCGGAGTAACTAAAGTCATTTGATACCAGGGGCGGATCCAGAACTCCGTTTGGGGGGGGGATTCGTAAGGATACTATTCTCCCATTTCGTGTGCACCGGGGGTCCACCCATGTAAAATTGCCCTCCAAGAAGGGGGAGGGGGAGGGAGGAAGGGGGGGCGGCCGCCTCCGTCCGCCCCCCCCCGCCCCCCCCCCTTGGATCCGCCCCTGCTTGATACTTCTTTTGCGAGTAACGACAAGTCGACAACCTATAGAAATGACAAAGCACATTCCTTTGGAACAAAATCGCGTCACTCAGTTCAGTCTTCTGCTGTGCACCGCCATTCGCTTCCTAAACCCTGCACCGTCACGCAGTCGGCGTTTCAAAGAATGTCGCTATTACTACTTGTAGGAAGTAAAGTCCCTAGATAACCGTACAAACACACGCACATGCTTTCAGCATTTTGGTCTCCCCCACTGTGGTCTCTTCCCCAACCCCCGAAACAAACTTCTAAAAACATTGCTGCTGCTAAAAAAAAAAAAATAATAATAATAATAACGGTTTGCTTGGGCCGCCACGGGCCGATGCGATGCTTATCTGATTCTCAAAAAAGAGGCGAGATTTGGAATAAACCGACTTCGCATGAACGCCGGAATGTGCAACTCCCAGCATTCGCGAACCGGTGATTCAGCAGACGCTATCATCTTCAGAAGAAATGATCTGATCAATCCGTCAGTGCTGAGCATTTTCCAATCCCTGAAGCCACTCGTCCGAATGACCTCGGGATCTAGGCCGGCAAGTCGGTAGTGGGACTATTTCGGGATCGTTTCGTTGCCCAAACTTGTGCGCTGAATTCATCAGATTAGATTACAATTTATTATTATTTAAGAGTAATATGTTTTCTCGTCCTTTCCTTTGGGTATTTAGGTCGATGATTTTACTAATTTTCAAGTAATTACAAAACTGGAAGTTTTTTCAGTTTTTTTTTCAAGACTACCTGAATATTTTTGCGTCTAGAAAGCCGAGTTTTCTTGGGAGGCGCGGCCATGCGGCAATACAGCACCAGGAGGACACGTGGTTGGCTCTGACAGCTTGCATTGGGTCGCAGGAGCCGTACCTTTTGCCGTCTGTGAAGTTATGTGTACTCTCGTCCCCAGCCACCTAATAGGCGTATCCGGTATGGGCGACGAAAAAATAATCCTACGTTTCAACCTGCAAATGGTAAAAAAATAAAGGGGAGGCAAAACGAGAAAGTGTGACGGTTAGGCTTATATCCTAAATGCCCTCTATTGGCGTGGCAAAGGCAAAACAATGTTTTCGCCCATACTGGAAGTGACGTCAATTCAAGATGGCGGCGCACAACTTGATTTTCATAAAGACCTACGTTCCGCCAGTTTCGCAATCTGAAAATAATCGCGAACAATTTGTCCTGCGAATAATTCACCACATTGTAAATTGCTACACCAGGGACCATAAAAATTTGTGTTGGTGTAATAATTCCGAAACTGGTTGATTTCCGAGTTGCACGTGCAGCATGGCATTCTCAACACGTCGAAGTTCATTTAATTGCAAGTTATAGTGCGGAAATAAAAAAAAATTGCATAGCCTTTCTAACTCTTTCAAAAACTGTGGACTTTAAAAAAGTACGCAGGTGGTCGATAGCTTGGGGAAGAACTTGAGAACAACGCTCCTGTGAGAGAGCGGCTGCCAACGTTCGACTGTCCACTGTGAATATTTCTTTTCAGGTACCCTTCCCGTACACACTTGTAGTTCTATGTAAAGTCGAAGTGATAAGTCACATTTAGTCCTTTTAATGTTTCTGTTGTCGGGGACATTTGTCTGAGGCATTTCAGCAACAACGAAAGCATATTTGGGTGCCTCGTTGACGTGCACATATGAAATGGGTCGTACAACAATTTTCGTACTTTCAGTGAATTGGCATTGATAACTTGCAAAAACGCCCATTAGTTTTCCTCTCCGCGCAGTGGCAGACGCAGAAACAATAAAGAAAACAAACAGCTTTCCCTCCCTAACTAGTAATTAGAACACGCGGCCACGTGATCAGGCGCTAATTATAAACCGTCAATGTTAGAGCATTCAAACATTTTTAGAGTTCGGCTATTCTCATCTTTGATTTAGCACGAGCCATTACCCAAAAGTTTGGCGATGTTGATTTTAATGAACCCGAGCACTGGACTCGGGCTCATAATGATCGAGTACGTGATGGTGTCACGTGACTCGCAGTGCGAAGTTGTGATGCCATGTGACGTCTACGTGTCAACAACGCGAATAAATCTAGTGACGTTCTCAGTTTAAATCGACTTGACGCAGTGAGTCATGTCACATGACGCCATGCGGTCACATGACGTGACATTACCTAACAGCATGTCTTGACACCATGACGTCACGGTACCACTTGAGACACGAATAATCATTGTGCCAATACAAAAACGTATGAAAACCCACCATTTCACATACATTGCAACCCTGTATGTGACGATTTGATCAATACATAGAGATACAGCTGCCATTCTTTTATTCTCAAACGGAATGTTTGTGATCCTAACAACGAAAAACATCACCGTGAACAGTTCTGAAATGGTTACCGTTATATTTTTCCCGGTTCAGTTCCAAAATGGCGGCGAGGATTTCGGTTCGGTTCAGTTCCGGTTCGGCTAAAAATAACGATTTGGTTCCGGTTTTCGATTCGGTTCGGTTCCGGTTCGACACTTTCCTTGGCACGCGGACTGCGAAGCACGGTCGTAACTCGAAGCGTTGCCTGGCACGGTCGTGTCCCGTCGTAAGCTTCGTAACGTAACTGTTCTGTGTGAACCAGCCTTTAACTGAACGTGGGTTGCAATCTACTTATTTATTTTGGTGTGATGGGAAAGGGGAAAGCTAGGAGATACATGGGTCTCAAGACGAATTGTCCAAACTTCCTATGGCTGGGCATAAAAAAACGAAACAAAAAACAGCAGCATGCTCCCTCATTTCTTTCTGATCTCTTTTACCAAGCCAGGACCTTCACTACCTTCACGCTACCGACGAGAAAATAATGAAATTGAATACGCGGGGAAAAAAAAGGTAGTTTATTGTGTGCGCTGTATCCGCAATGGCATGCTCTCTGGCGTACGCG
This sequence comes from Ixodes ricinus, assembly GCA_037355805.1. Classification (NCBI taxonomy): domain Eukaryota; kingdom Metazoa; phylum Arthropoda; class Arachnida; order Ixodida; family Ixodidae; genus Ixodes; species Ixodes ricinus. The sequence continues at coordinate 44,634 of JAZHYW010022080.1, read as the reverse complement.
GTATCCAATATACGGTAGTAGATCCCGCTTACGCACGGTGTGGCGTGCGGTAGTTCTGCTTCCGACACCCAATCGAGCAACTCAATCATCCCCAATATTGGGATCTACGTTGGATGTAAAGGCGGACGACACGGCTTGAAAACATATCACCAACAAGTTTGCCAATCGCCTTTGCCCTTATTGGTTCCACCTCCAGCGTAAACTTCACAGTGGACGTTCAATGTTTAGACTGAATTTTGAGTGTTTTCATCTTGATAAATTGCTGCCGTCACGTATAAGCGTTTTCAGCACCAATTCCAGAGGAGCGCGGCGTGCGGTTTGGCAACGGCTTTCACAGAAGAGATCAGCGGTGTTCGTAATAACTCCGTTCTAAATTTACTGAAGCACCGCAGTGCCTTCGCTGCTGAAAATGGAAGGCCTTTTTCAATAGAAATCCCGAGGCAAACCCAATGAGCGGGAATGTATAAGTAGCACCAATGAACAAAACTGTCACCCCATTCATTGGCGCTATTGGAAATGCTGCAGAGAAGCCACACTATGGGGAATATACACAATATTCAGAGGAGAAGCCAACTGGGGGGGGGGGGTGGTAGGGCAGTGTTGTGCCCGTTACCGAAAAAAAGTAACGAAATAGCGTTACTCGTTAGTTTGGTAAAAATTAACGCGTTATTGAGCTACGTTACTTTTTTACAAACGTAACGATATACCGTTACCGTTACTTTTCAAAAATAACGAACGTTACTTTTACGTTACTTTTACGTTACTTTTACGTTACTTTTGTGTTCGAGTACATATGTTTGGCAGCATGCGAATGGGGACTGCTGGAACACAACCAGCCAACCAACACCCCTCATCTTTACGCCGGTTTTAGTAACAGTCCGGTTCATACTACTACCAGAGTCTGATTTAATTCACTATGTGGAACAGGACACCGGTTACCACCACACTCTTTACAGGTTTAAAACTTTTTTATATTTTTATTATGACCTTAGGGAAGTAAAGACTAATCAAGCGAAAGATTCTTCTGTGTACAAAAGTGGGTCAGGAACTTGCAGGCAGCGAGGGGGAGAGCGAGAATAAAAAATTCCACAAAGGGTGTTTTTTTTTTTTTTGTAACTAGAGAAACGAGCAAATCGCTTCGCCACTAGTTGTCCACTGTTTTAAACGGATGTCTCTCCCCCCCCCCCCCCCCCCCGCTGTCCACCTCTGCTGCACAAAGCAGAGGGGGAAGAGGAGGGAGTGGAGGGGAGGGGGCTGTAACGCAGTCGTTCGTTCAAACCTTGTAAATGGTGACACTATGAAAAAAAAAAAAAAAAAGGAGGACGAACGGAATTAGCTGGTAGCCGAAGGTTTTTTCGCCTTCGAGAAGCGAGATAGTGTCGCCTTTTAACGGATGTCTGTTTTGGTCAGAATGTTTTTGTTTTTTTTAAGTTTACTGTGACGAATGCTGGTTCCGTTCAGCGATAAGCTTGTGCAAGATTTTGAGAGGGATGGGTGAATAGATGGACTGATAAGTGGAAACCACCGTTTTAGGAAATCGAAGGTTCAGAAGTCTTAGCAGCAAGATACGGCATTGCCTGGGCATTGCGTGCTCGAGCGCAAGTAGTTGCCCCTCGAGCAGAGAAGCTAGATCCTCCATTGAGCTTAGTGACCTAAATTTAGTTCCCCTAACGTCTCCAGTTTTATGCACAAGATTGCTATTCTAAACGTTCGATCAGGCGTCGTGACCTTTTCCAAATACCTAATGTATTTCACCAGTTTTGGTCAAAAGTAACGAGTAACGAGTAACGTAATTTGATAGCCGATACTGTAAAAAAGTAACGAAAATACTTTACTCGTTAGTCATTCAGAACACTAACGAGTACGTTACTGCGTTAGCGAAATATGTAACGCGTTACGTAACAATGAATGAGCACCAATGTGCACCCTGATATCATTGGTATCAATGAGCAGAGGGTTCACATTGCTCATTACTGACCAATGGCATTACGTGGCGGAGCCATATTGAGGGAGATATATTCAAACCCTGTATTGCAGAGAAGTTAAGTCGGTGCAGTATGCGACATCGATTTTCTAAGATTCCAAAACTAGCCGCAAAATAAGCGCGGAAATCATTCATTTTAGAAGGTATAGGTCAGAAATTGCCAACGAATATCTACAAGCCGGTTTCTTTATCATTGCGAAAGCTTGACGAACCGCGTGCAAGATGCCATCTGTTTTAGGTTTTTGCTTTGGAAAAGTTACTACTGCTGAGGCCAGCACGTGCGGCGCGTGGAACACCAATCCCTGCATTCTCCTTGATGCTTGGGTAAGACAGCAATAGGTCAATTGAAATCGGGAATATAAATATCCAATTAAAAGTTAATGAGTGAATGTTAGTCCATCTATCATAGTTTAGTTGCATTCTCTTTTAAACCTACCCAAGCAGACAGTGGTGAATGTCCAATGATTGGCCAAAGCTTCCGCTTCATCCGCCCAAAAGAGAATCCCGGGAAGAATGATAACTATATAACATTCATGTGTTATGTAACACATCTGGCACAACTTAAAGCATTCATCACTTTAACCTTAACTGAACCTCACAAGTGTTCATGATTTATTATAATTATTTTATTATTATGTGTGACCGTTGCTCGAATTGCATTCATTGTATCAGTGTGCCACACGTCCCGTTCCCGCGCGCGCCAGCATGCAGGTGGTTGCGACGCGTAGCGGTGGCAGTTTTGTCTTTCTTTGGAGTCAAACGGCCTTTCAGGTGTTCTTTCTTTGCTTGTCTAAAATAAGTCGCAGCGTGGGCCCGGTACAGGGACAGTTGATTGAAATCCACATATCGAAGGCGCAGATATTGCACGTCGATGGAGATCGGAGGTGAAGACGTATGGCGGCTACCGTGTTGGTCTCATTGGCTCGCAGCAGCGGCAGCACTTTAAATGAAGGTGACACGAAGTGTTGAGATTGCTCGTCAACCGCGCTGGTTGGGCTGGCATATTGATCGCCGACATCGTTTAAATTTCCAGACGATGTCGGCGATGTGAGGATCGAGCTAAAAGTTGCGAGAAAACATTGCCGAATTGTAGGATGGCGGCTACTGTGGTAAGATGGAACCAGGGTCTTGTACTCCTGATGAGGTCACTTATCATGTCTTTTGCATGCTTCCGTGCCGCCTCTCACCAGCCCGCGCGTGTGGAGCTTCACCGCGTTGCACCGGAGTTCTAGGTGCAGCGGCTGACATGGGTGAGTACCTGGGTTAGCGCGAGAGGTTCAGTAATTATGCTCAGTACTATTCCAGGTCTACTTGATTTTTTCTTTTGTCTTTGTGATGGGTTGGCTTCTAATTTTAAAATCTGCGTAGAAAAAAAAAACGTTCAGCCTTTCCACTTTCGTGAAGAAGGAAGACCAGCGGAGCTGTACTCGATACACTGTGTGTAGGGTGTCTACATGTCTGTCTGTCTCAGGGTGAAGACATCCATTGTTGCACTGAATGTTCAGCGCGTGACGCTCTCGCGCACTCGGTGCGTGACTTGGGCGCTAAAATGGCGTCTCAGCATTAGCCAAAGCTACGCGCTCGAGCTGATTGACACCGGATTGCGCGTACTTCAAAATGCATAAAAAACGATTGGGCGTAAAAATGGCTGAGATGTCACCACTCAAGCAAGAGCGCGCGTGTGTATGAAGGCACTCTAACTGTGTGCTTCTTCTTCGTCGTCGTCTGTTTTTCGCGCTGTTCCCTACGATGAATTCCCACCAACGCGCCCAACCACACATTCTTCTATTATGATGATGATAATGATGATGCTTGTGGCTGGTAAGGTTGCTGCCATCTACGAGCGACGACGGAAACCATACTGGTTGTGTGCTTGCCGCCGTCGCTTATAGGTGGCGGTAGCTGTCCAGGTAGGTTCGTGTCGACATACATTGACACGATCCTGGGGAACTCTAGCCCTTAAAGGCCCGTTCACACTCTTGCGACCGAGTTCGACCGAGAGAGACCAAACCGGTTTTAAGCCTCTTGCGATCTCTTAGGACCAGCTCGGCTGCAGCGGAGCTGGTCCTAAGAGATCGCAAGAGGCTTAAAACCGGTTTGGTCTCTCTCGGTCGAACTCGGTCGCAAGAGTGTGAACGAGCCTTAACAGCTCCGCTGTAAACCAACGCGGGACTGTGTTTGAATAAATGGTAGTCAAGGTCGTTCCCGTGCAGCTGTCGATCGAAAGGGCGGCACTGATTTCATTCTGGTTCCAACGCCGCTGAGGAGCAGTGTCACTTGCATAAGTGTAGGTTTTCATAATATTTGGGGGTGGTTATTTTGGCAGTATAATAGTAAAGTCTTACGTTTTGTAGGTTCAAAATAGGTAGTGACTATTTCGACGTCTACGCCCAAAATAATTTTAAATATTATTTTGACGTCCGCGACGCCACTTCCTGAAGACGTGAGAATATCTTCAAAATCCTTTTGACATCTCAAACCCTATTAAAATATTTTTCTCCTTATTTTGACATCGCAAACTTAAAACCTTGGGGCTTCGGAGTTCGGGCTGGAAAGTGATCGAAAGTGGCGGTAAAACAAATATCATCTTGCTCGCATGCGGCTTCGCGGTTCAACACGCATTTTCCAAAAATAAATGTGCAGCCGACTGCAATTTTTATGACCTTTTAAGTGATGTGGAATGCAAAAAAAACAAAAAAAAAACTATTAAAAGTACATGAGCTATCAGGCCGCACGTTACATTTGCTTGGTTGCGCCAAACATTACGAACTGCGATACCGCTGCGTTTCATGATTTATTTTACGTGATTTACATGGACAGAGGAGCTGAATGTCGTGTCATTAAATTTGCAGTCGATTGGAAAATGCGTGTATCTAGTACAACCGCGCAGAACCTTTGTTCGTTCGCACCGGTCAAGAAACATCAATGAAACAATGTTCGCATTTAGAACCTTTTATTTAACGTCCCAATTGTTTCATAGTTGATCCGCCCGTTATATACAAACCAAAAAGAAAATCTGAACTAAACAATGAACTCACGAACCCCAGTTACAAACAGGGCGAGAAGCAGATGAAAAGCTATACTGTAACCATACCAAGACGCGCTCGCACGATATGAAGGCACCAAAAGCGTGCCAAATTTTGCAGTGTTACGTAATGTGTACACTTACATTTGTTATGAGCAGGCAAGACAGGGATGTCCAGCTCGGCTTTGTTGTAGATTCAAAATTTTAAGTGAGGCGCGTGCCGAAATGACGTGCGAGAACTTAGAACATCGCCGCCGGGGCGTGTCACGTCCGAAAGGACCAACTGTCGAACCAGTCCCCCCACACACGCTAACACCTTTCCACTGTCAACTAGGACCGAAACTTCTTAGGCACGCAACAGATGGCCCCACCAACACGTCAACACAACATCGACAACACCACCAGAAACTAAACAGGACGAAAATAACAAAACGGCTACCAGCGAAGGCTGCATTGACGGGGGACGTCGAAATAATAAAGCCACTATTTTTACGTTTTACTAATGTGATGTCACAGACGTTGAAATAATTTTTGAAATATTTTAACGTTGGACATCGAAATAGTCACTGCCTTAATTCATTACACTTGAGGGACGCATTTTTGCTGATCGACGAGCTGGTTTTTGCGGGCATTTTACAGAACGTACATAAACAGGCTAAATAAACTACCGGCTGCAAAATTTCGAGGGGAGGGAAGCTTGTATCTCAAATGAAGTGTTGCACATATATGATTCATCTAATCAATGTTTTAGTACCCATTGTAGATGGAACCTTCCCTGTCTAGAGCCTTATTTTTAAATAGAACGCTTTGTGTTCCTTTGGCGCCCTATCTATTCTTATTATAAAATGTAATAAGTAATATGCTGCAGGATCAAAGAGGAACCCTCAGTCATTATCAAAGATGAACCCATTTAGCGATGCAATCACTTTTTTAGTTTCAAGTGATATGCTAACAGATGTTGGCATCTCCTCCAAAAGGATCAGTGACTGCTCCAAACCAATGTTTTTGCCTGCCACAGAACCTGCTACAAAAATTCGAATGCAACTTCCATCACTGATGTTTCTGAATGCTTTCATAAAACTTGGCAGGTGAGAAATTAATGTAATATACGTAATCATTTGTTTTATTTCATGAGTACGAGATGAACAGACAGTCAAGCATTACTACGAAAGTCTTGCTATTTTGTGGCTTTCAAGTTATCATGTGATTTCATTCCATTCACATCTTATTGCTGCCATGTTGCAATTTCAGTATTGATGGCAGCTTCCGTGGAAGACTGAAGCAATTTAGGCAATTAAAAATAAGCAACAGGCTTGGAGATATTTGTTGTCATGTTCTTGCCTCACACTCTACAATGTCGAAAATTAAGAGAAAAAATGGCTCCTTTCTTGCTATTTAGGCGTTCAGTTAACGAAAGCGTAGGAAAGAGCCCAGAAATTGACAACTAATATCAATCAAGCCGGTTTCTCATTTTTTATTGCATAAATTACTTCCATCTTCTGCGGCCGCTGTCTTTAAAATTGCAGTTGCAACACGGTCTACAAACCGACTAAGAGTTAATTAACAAAGTTTAGGTGATTGACCTTCAAACTATGAGGATTATACGCTCCTTTAATGTCTGCTGAGTTCTAGAAACAAAGATCGAACCCACATAGCAGTGAGCCCCTTTTTTAATAAATGTTTCCATAAAAAGTATTAACCTTGAGCATTAAAAAAGTAAGAAAAAAGAAGCGCATGGAAGAGCGGTATGAAGTACTGATTGAAGCCTTAAAGGCCCTTTTAAATACAGAAAATTAGGACTCCAAATATTGCCTGCCTTGGAACATTAAGAAAACCTGCCAAAGTAACAAATCTGCTTAAAGCCTAATCATAATAAGTCTGCAACACAACCTAGAATACAATGGCCGCGCGAGAAAAGTAAGCCGGGGTCTTTGGCAATGCAAAAATGAACTACATATCGCAGAGAGCTGAAACTCTGCCAAGATGTGACAGTAGCAGTGATGCCAGGATGAGAACGTTTAATATCATATCTAGATTTAAAAAAAAAAATCTATATTTCTCTACGGGCATGTACCCACTAGGCCTACCTTTTTGCAGAGCAGGTATAACTATTATTTTGGGCCTCTAAGGGGCTTATTCTGATGCAAATGCTTGTCAACAGAAAACAAAAATTTTTTTTTACTGAAATAAGGCCCACAGAAGCCCAAAATAATGTTTCTAAATTTTGCAGTAAATAGCTGTAGTCGGCATCTTGTTTTTTGATCTGGGTAACTTTATGTTCTCAAACTTTCTAATTTTGTTACCAGTGCCGGCGTTACATTCTAGCGGAGTTTCAGCTTTCTGCGATGCTTAGTTTAAGTTTGCGCCGCCAAAGAACCGATCGCTTTAATTTAATCACACGGCACGGCTGCTGTAAAACCGCATGGCCGTTATCACAAACTGCCAATCCACTAGATCATTAGCCTGTCTTTGCAGAATTTAAAATACATGGAAAAAATGGCTAGCACTTTGTTGTGTACGTGTGGGTAGCATGTGAGTTCAGTTGCCCAGCTACATTGTAATACATTACCAAAAAACATAACGTAATTTTGTGCTGAATTGCTAAAAAACAGTGAATAAGTACCATGTTCATTCAACTGTGAAGAAAGACGTAGCCTGCTGACTGCCCGTTAAGGTATTGACCACATAACAGGTTCATATGTACAAAATATCCGGGCAGTGTGAGGTCAGGCTAGCACCGGGCGATTTCTCTAACGCTCCTAGAACAACTGAGCACATACCAGAAGGGCCACCTGCGCTTAGTAACACAATGACTTCATTTGAGAATGTGAATGAAAACGCTAAGCGCACTTCACTTCCTGCCATCTTCATACTGCACAACCCGACCCTGGTGGGATATCTTAGTTAGAGTTTCACGGATCTGTCACCATGATTTTTTTATACAATTTGATATTATTCAGACTGCTATGCAAATTGGCTCAGGCAGCATGGAGCAAGTGGGGACATCTTCGTTGAACGTATGGAGCATATGAACGGCCACGTCATTAACACGATCGGAGATTCAGGGAAAGCAAGTAAGAGGCTCTTCGAAGACTGAGAAGGGGCAGCTTCCACCCCCTACCCGGTAACACACAAGTGTAGTGGCAACACCCCTTAGATAGCCAAGCCACAGTGCTGAATTTGTTGCATCACCATTTTAGCCGCAGCCAAAGATATCCGCGAAAGAATCGACCCAGGTAACAGGGCCTGGATCTTCACAGACTCTCAGACGGCACTGAAAGCTTGCCGCAGTTGCAGAACGAGAAGCAGCACGGTCAAGAAGATCAAGAATATTGCGGAGGAGCTCAGGAAGCTGGATTCCAACATCACGATCGAGTGGCTACCCGGACACAACGATATCCTGGGGAACGAGAGGGCTCACCAGGCCGCAGCGGAGGCAGCTAGCAGCACCAGCTTTGCGCCGGGCCTTACCTCTCGAGTAGAAACGACGGACGAAATGTCAATAGACCCAGATGAAATGGCCGAGCAAGCCAAAGAAGGGAGGAAACTGTACCTGAAGGGTCTTCTACTAACAGAGGAAGACCCGATACCACCAGGGTACACAAGATGGGAGACGGTTCAGTTACGACGAATCAGGACAGGGACGGCACTAACTCCGGCGAAAAAAGCATCCTTCGGACTGAATGACCACGAGGACCCAACGTGCAAGACGTGCACAGAGGGAACCATGGCAACGACGAAACACGTGCTCTGGGATTGCACAAGCCTGGAAGACTTTAGAGTAGAGGCATGGGACTCGCTACCCAGCGAAAAAGGCCCACGAAGCTTGAAGACTGGACCCACCCCAAGGGACAGCCGCAGCACAGAAAGAAATCCTGGACTCCCTGATCAGCTACATCAGGGACTCTGGGGTCCATCACTTCATCTAGATTTATACATAGTCACTTACCCTTTCCTATCAATCCCTACATTCCTTTTCCTCTCGCCTCAGGGATACCAACCCATAGACGAGTGAACCTTTCATTAAATAAATACATGTTCTCTCTCTCTCTCTCTGAATACGAGTGATGTATCAGTGTTTGTCTGGGACTCATATTTTTGTTGATCGGGTGCGAGACCCGGCCAAACGCTGAGACCATAACTGCATTCAATCTGCCTCAAGGCGGCCTTCCAATTAGGTGACGTAAAAATTCCGTATTACAGCTTAGCTATCTAAAAATATTGGTAGTGGCCAGGTCGCCACAAGAAAAAAGGACTACCTTTTGTAACTCAGCTGCTTTTTTAACATTTTTCCACCACTTATAGAAAGATTTATTTCTGGTGTTTTAGTCTTGAAGTACCAAAACTAAATAAGACTTGCATCAAAGCTATAAGGAACCTTTCGTGCCATCATATACGATACTATTCCAATTTAGTACAATCTTATTACTAATCAGCTTTTGCTTAAATTGTTTTTTTTGGTTGCAGAATAAATATAAGTATTATTTTAGGCTTGCTTTTTATTCCGGTTCAGCCCCTTTGATAAGCATGAAAAAGTTTAGTCTGCGCCAGCCTCAAATTTGCTCCCAGTTTGAGATTTTAACTACATTGCGAATTGTCTGACTAGATAGTTAATCGCAACTAGAAAAGTTATATGAAAGCCTAAACTGCTCCAAATTTTTAATATAATGAGATGGCTTTTTTAACTGATCAAACCCTGCACTTATAGCAGCACAAAAAGACAAGCCATTGCTAGATTTTAACATTATCTGCTTGTTATGTTTTTAGTGCTGTGGGAAATGTTATTGAATGCGTTCAGTTTTGATGTGCATGGAGCGACACTTTTAATGTGAATAAGCAGCAACCGGTGGTGGCAGGGGCTCTTCTGGGGCTTTAACTTAAGCCATAAAGTATAATTCCTGTGAAAACTCTTTTGAAAAAGAATGCAAAGGAGCGTCGATGCCGTGTTCGCGCTAACGGCGTACCGTGCGTGTACGTGCCCGGATTAAAAAATGAAAGCCGTTTACAACTCCCTGTAACGCCGAATTAGAGCGCAGCTCTTGAGGAGGAGGAAAAGGCATCGGAGGAGCGAGGTCAGTGACCTCGGGGGGTCACGTGACCTCGAGGGGTGGGGGCGGGGAAAATTTTCCGCTAGACTTAACGGGAAAATTTTCCGCTAAATTTAGCGGGGAAAATTTTCTGCTAAATTTAGCGGGGAAAATTTTCCGCCAAATTTAGTGGAAAAAAAATTTAAGCCGTTTACAACTCCCTGTAACGCCGAATTAGAGCGCAGCTCTTGAGGAGGAGGGGAAGGCATCGGGGGGGCGGGGGGGTCACGTGGCCTGGGGGTCACGTGACCTCGAGGAGGGGGGCGGATTTTCCTCGCTAAATTTAGCGGGGAAGATTTTCCGCTAAATTTAGCGGGAAAATTTTCCGCCAGATGGGGGGAAACATTCCGCTAATTGCGGGGAAAATTTTCCGCCAGATTTAGCGGGGAAAATTTTCCGCCAGATTTCATGCGGGAAAATTTTCCGCCAGATCTAGCGGGGAAAATTTTCCGCCAGATTTAGCGGGGGAAAATTTCCCGCCAGATTTAGCGGGGAATCTCCGCCAGATTTAGCGGTCCGCCAGATTTAGCGGGGAAAGTTTTCCGCCAGATTTAGCGGGGAAAATTACCCATCATGCACCGCGCGGTTACGCCGACGGCGACGGCGACGGCGGCGGCGCCGCTCGCCGGTGAAACGGGCGCCTGAGCGCTGCGTACGGCTTAAAAAATTTTCCGCCAGATTTAGCGTGGTAAATTTTCTGCAAGAATTAGCGGGACAATTTTCCGCTAAATTTAGCGGGGAAAATTTTCCGCTAGATTTAGTGGGGGAAGTTTTCCGCTAGATTTAGCGGGGAAATTTACCCATCATGCATCGCGTGGTTACGCCGACGGCGACGGCGACGCCGCTCGGCCGGAAACGGGTGCCTAAGAGCTGCGCTCTAAAAGCACAATTGTTGTTTGGTGCAGGTTGAAGTTTGCATTTCATGCTCATTGGAACATCATGGAATACTACTGGCGTTTCGGATCACCCATTTCAACCTTTTCCACATTTATACGCACATAAATTAATTTGCTTTGAACATCTGCGCTACCTGCTTTTTTTCGATTTTCCCAAGGAAAAGATCGAGAAAAACGACAGTGAATTAATGACAGGGAAGAACCGATAGTGACACAGGTTTTGACTCAAATGCATATACCTCTAGGTGAATTACATAATATTGATGTATGAAAATAAGATTTTTCTGCCATAAATGCATACATACCTATGTACATCACAGTACCTATTACCAATAGCTGCACATAGGTTTTTGTGCCATAAATGCATGCCGACCTATATGCATCAGAGTACCGTATTGCCAATAGCTGCACATAGCTTTTTATGCCATAAATGCATACAACTGAATGTGTTTGAGCCTGAAATTGCTCGTAGACTCAATGTGATTTTACGATCTATTTCAAGTGGTTCATTTCCAGCAGGGTTCAAATGACCGCCAAGCAAACAATTCAAAGGGAAATTCTCGCTAGGCCATGTTTCTAGGATTGCCCTCTAGGAATGAAGGCACTGCTTACAAACAAGTCCTCGTTTTCCCACACTATGCGCATAGTGCGCGTGCACAGAAACCAGATTTGTGTAAGGGGAAGTGTCTGCGCATGCGCCGTGACTTCAGATCCGCATGCTGGTTTATATACGTCGCTTACACTCGGGACAAGAGACAGACATGCGGAGAGGGGCTGATGGCTTATGATGCCCAGGAATCGACAAGCTATTGTTCAGTGGTTCACAACTTGGTCGAGGATACGTCGTATGGCTGAAAGTCTTGGGAAAGGCTTGTTCTTGACGCAGTCGCCTCTGTAGTCTTCGTAGTCCACGAAGTAGGCTGCCACGCATACGCTGGGGTTCACCTTGAGCACCAGGCGCATCTGCGTCCGGAAATCCGCGAGAGATACCCAATTGAGTTTTGCTATGGGGCAGACTGCTCACAAAGAAGTTTTACACAGTTAAGGGTGTAAATCACTTGTTTTAGGGCTAACACCCTGGGTGTGTCTGCCGAACACTATTAAGGCCCGTTCACACACTTGAATTTTACTATACGACCGACTGAAAAAAATGAAAGCCGTTTACAACTCCCTGCAACGCCGAATTAGAGCGCAGCTCTTGAGGAGGAGGGGAATGCACGGGGGAGGGGGTCACGTGGCCTGGGGGTCACGTGACCGCATCCCGAGGGGGGGGGCGGGGAGAAAATTTTCCGCTAAATTTAGCGGGGACAATTTTTTGCCAGATTTAGCGGAGAAATTTTTCCGCCAAATTTAGCGGGAAAGTTTTCCGCTAGATTTCAGTGGAAACTTTCCCGCTACATTTAGCGGGGAAAATTTTTCCGCCAAATTTAGCGAGGAAAATTTTCCGCTAAATTTAGCGGGGAAATTTACCCATCATGCACCGCGCGGTTACGCCGACGGTGACGGCGACGCCGCTCAAGTCGGAAACGGGCGCCTAAGAGCTGCGCTCTAAAAAAAAACCCACCAAAAACTCGGTTTTTAAGCCTTTTTGAGACGGCATGCGACCTGATGTGCAGCAATGCAGCCCGCTGTCAGGCACCACAAGAGGCTTGAAAACCGATCCGGTCTCAGTAGGGTCGTATAGTCAAGCGCATTTGTGTGAACGGGTCTTTGGTGTAGCGGAACACGCTTAGGTGTAGCGCAACACCACCCTTAGATGTTCAGGCTAGTGAACACCCTAAAATAGAATGCTGCTGATCATGGGCGGAAAGTTTTCCCGGGGGGGGTTAAATAATTATTCGAAATAAATCATTTCGCAGTGCAACATGGTAGTGTGAAATCAAGCTCTATAGATACAGGAGAAGCCGAATAAATATACGAGTTCGATTAATTTATAGTTTTGTCATGTTGTCGGGCTTGATCGCACACATTACTCTATGCATATTACTCCGTCCTAGCACTAAAGTAGCAATTACTATTGTTTCGTTTATGGCATTGCTGGAACAGATGCGAGGTCCCAACATACTGCTTCATGTCTCGAATGTCGAAGTTGAAGGGGACGAAGACAGTAAGTGTATTGAAGACATAAAGACAGAAAAAAACAGAAAGAAGAATTGTTAAAAAACACACACAAAAAAAACAAAAAAAAAAACACGAGGTTTGTTTGATGCTAATTTGGATAAATCTACCCTAACAACAAAAAAGCAAGAAAAAACACACACAAACACGAAAATATCTGTTTTCTTGCCCTGCTCATCCCCAGCTCGTAAAGTTGAGACAACACCCAAGTAGAGAGCTACCGTGGAGTCAGGCTGGCGCTCGGAAACCCGGCAACCAGGGCGCGAGTCCGCGGTTGTCGGTCGCTGAAGCTTGTTCTCGGTCGCGTCTGGTGGCGCCTTCAAATTTCGCTGCTTGTGGTTGCCATAGAAGAACAACACATCGCCGACAACACGTAGATGTTCTTCTGTCTTTTATGTTCGGCTTTTGCTTACCTTACAAACGATTTTTTTTTATTTTACGAGCCGCGTGGTTATGTTTTAAAGCGCCTCTGCCTTGTTTTCGTCAAAAAGGGCATTTCGCTGCTATCGCTTGCGCGAGTGAGCGGACCACTCTTTTTTAATGCGTTCGCATTAGTACCCGCACGACAGGGAAAGCTGACGCCGTTCGTTTGCTTACAGAACAGTGGAAAGGGAAACATGCCGCGTAGAGACGACGAGAGTAGTGAAGGAAAAAGGCGAGAGGGAGGCGACGTCACGGGGCGGAAGCCAATGCGCGCGCGGGAATTTGGTGAACAACGAAAGCAGCGTCAGGCAACGGATACCGCTGCAAAGTGTGCATGGCGGGCGAACGAGACAGAGGAGCGGAAGCAGCGCCTAGCTCGGCTGGCCGAAATGCGGCGCAAGAAGTGGCAAGCCGACGCAGGTCTGCGTGGGACAGATGCTGGGGCGAAACAAAATCGGCGCTTTGCCGGAGAAAAAAATGAAAGGAAGATTTATTGGTGGAGGTTTAGGGAATGCGTTAGCATGACCATTGGGAAACGTCGCACACGTCCCCTTTGGAAACGCTAACGCTTACCCCTTCACTTTTTCTTTTGGCATTCTCTTGTGGCTTTCTTTTGCTTCCTCCATTTTTTTGCTGCCTCTTATATTTGGCCTCGTTACGGGCCGCGTTAGCGTTTCCCAAAGGGGGACCTGTGCAACGTTTCCCAAGGGTCACGCTAAAGCATTCCCTTGGCATCCATTCATGGATCTTCCATTAATTATTTTATCAGTCCCTTCGCCTGTCTTTTGCTTTCTTTTTGCTTCCGACACCACAACTGTAAAAGTACCGAGCTAATTTGTCGCCTTTCTCCATTTTGCTGGGCAAGAGCGCCGCAACGAGTGCTGTCTCCGAGGGAGCCTTTTCCTATGTATTTCCTGCCGTTTGAAGGGTTGTTTTCTTTTTTATTGCTATTTTTTTCGCCTAGAACTGAGTTTCTCACAATGTCTCGCATAGTAATGTTTGCGAAGTGTTTGCAGTTAATTTTTCTCGTTGCTCTGCCTCATGGGCGACACCCTGTCAATATGCGCAACCACACGCCGTGGCACACATATTAGGCGAAATGAAGCGCTGGTCCTGGAGGTGAGTGTACTTGTTTTCCCGAGGAGCTCCCGGGTGTCGTGTGTGTGTGTGTGTGTGTGTGGGGGGGGGGGGGGGGGAGCCCGGCATTTCCAGGGGGAAGGGTGGGGGTGGACCCCCGGAAATTTCAAGAAGAGGGGATGCGTAGTTCGTGTCTGTGCTGCTGACCTTAGCAGCATCCTACGGATCTCTTTGACGATCAGCAGCAAGTTTGCAAGCAATTAAGCACCATATGCAGTGCTCACATGCACATAAAACAAAAAACAGACGAAGTGGATGACGCACGAGAGAGCAAGGAGTATTGACCTTGGTGACCGATCCACCGCCTTACTCGGCAATTAAAAGACTCTCATTCGCAGATGATTGTCTGTACGATTGGCGAAGGTTACACGTATGTCGCTTTTTACTCGTCAATATTTCTGGTAATGCCATGATTCTATATAGTTGCTAAAACAATTTCGGCTAAGGCGGGTGTCAGTGCAGCGAACACCATTCAAAAAGTGTGTAAGCCTCACTTCACCACGGCACTTTTTTGCACACCATTTGTACACCCTTCAAATATTAACCATATTCAATACAAATGAATAACAAAAATAACAGCACACAATTTTACGATTTAAAATGGTGTTTCAGGTCGAAATAAGGGGGCTGAAAGGATGTAGCCACGTGTGTAAATATCTGCAACAGTGTCTTTACACTCTTAATGGTATAGGTTGTTCTAATGTGTAGTCTCGTTAAAACTTTAAGGTGAATGTATTTTCAATAAATACATTTGTGCAGGAGCTGATGAAAGTTAACCCCAATGACGTTAGGGGACACGGACAAGAGTGCCCCGGTCGAAACGGCCCTGGGCAAATGGTGCCAAGCGAAACCCAAACATGAGGGTCCCAGTTGACTTTTGCGGCACTGCTTTAATTGCCTTTCAGGGTTTGTCGATTACTGGTACTTGAGGCAAACTAAACACGTAGAAAAAACAAAAAAACAAACAAACAGGCAAAATATTTGTGATGCGATAACATTAACTGTAATGAGTAGCGGCTACTCATTACAGATTTCTGTCTATCTCGGAATCTGGCCTCAAATACTTTCCTGCTAAATTTGGCAGGAAACTTTTCTGCCAAATTTAGCGGAAAAAATTGAAGCCACCTGACCCAAGCACCAATTCAATTTCCCCGCTAAATTTGGCGGGAAAAATTTCCGCTATATTTAACGAAAAAAATTGACGTTACGTGACCTATGCAGCAATTCAGTTTCCTCGCTAAATTTAGCGGAAAAATTGACGTCACGTGACCTATGCTTTAGTCCTTGGTCGTCGAGACTTAACACCAGCCTGTGTGTGCAACGATATATTCTATCGCATTCAGAGATAATCGCCCCTGCGGTTTCTACAATCATTTTATAAAAAGAAGTTCGCCATTTTAAGGTCAGCTTAATCTTTGAAAACATTCTTCAGTCCAGTGGTTCAGCCATGTAAGCAAGAAAAAAAGTGCAAATATAGAGAAGTACTTATATAAAGTATATCATAATGTCACATAAGCAGCATAAACTTTTACCACCCCGTCTTCTTTATTATGTGCGTTCAACTTGTAAGATAACTAATGCGCACCAATTCATTTTGTGAAATATATACACTTTTTAGTTTTAGTTGTGAAGTTTTAGTTTAGATTGTGAGACCTCTGGCGAAATAGACATATAGAAAAAACTGCATGGGTGCGATATATATATATATATATATGTTTTTTTTTCTTATTATTTTTTTACAAATAAAAGTTGGCTGTCCCCTGGGAAAACGCTAAACGTTGTGTGGATTGGTATGCTAACTATCGGCCTCGAGAACGTATCGCTGGGCACTGGGTTCCTATATATTAGTCAGGGCTCGGAGAACGTATTGCTGGATAGTGGCCTCACTAGTGACATAGCCTTTCAATGAAGACGCTTGGGAAAAGGACTGTGCAATATAATCGCATAACCTTTCAACGTAATAAAAATTAATTAAACACGCTCATTTATTTTTTAGAGTAACATATTACTAAACACCCTAAAGATGATTCAAAAACACCCAAACATTCACGTGGGACCATTTTGTCCGAGGCCATTTTGTCCTCATCCTGATATTAACTCCACACTGGGGCACTGAAAAGGAAATCTAAAGACGTTATCTCTTTTTCTCCACCACTTTAGATTTTTTCTTGTTCAGTTCGTGCTTGAAACACAATTGAATTGAATCGGATTGGCAATGAATCGAAATTCTTGGCCATAACTGGCCGACTCTTTGGCGGAAGCAGAATGACACAGCCATCGTTTCAAACAAGGATCGTCTTTTTTTGTCCGATCCATTACCAGGGGTGATTAAGCTGATCCGGCCAAAGAGCCGCAAACAAAACCACGGTACCTGAAAGAGCCGCGAAGGGGGGCGGAGCGGAGGAGCCGCGAGCAGCATTTTAGCACGCGAAGAGCTGCATGCGGCAGCTCTTCGCTGTCGGCAGCTCTGACGACACGCTGTCGGTACGCGCTTGCGCGCACGCTTCACTTCATGCAAGCTTGACTTTTTGCACACATGCGGTTCCTTACGTGTGGGCAAACACGCCAAACAGCGTGTTTGTTTGCCCACGGGACATATGGGCGCTTGCGCAGAACCCGTTTTTCTATGAGCTGAGCGTCTGTGCATGCTCATTTCCACGGCCAGCGCCATCGCCATGGCATGGCGTCAGGGACGTGAGTTGGCGCATGGTCATTTGCCAGGCGTGAGACATACCATCTTGGTGATGCTGTCCTCGTTCTGGAAAGACTGCCACTGGTTGCCGCGGTAGTGGAAGGCCGCCATTGATTTGTCGTCCACCACGGGCCCCGCCCAGTCTTGCCCTTGCACGTCTGGGTCACCCAAGAACAAGAAACGATGAGACCGTTTGGCGACGCCGCTGTCGAAGCATAGTCGCAGGACTATCGTCGACATGGTTCAGTCGTGATATACCTATATTCAATAACTGCCCCCTGCTTAGCGTGAAGCCGCTGTTAACCGGTGGAATGAACATCTTGCTATTGGCCTTCGAGGCCCAGATTGAATTGTGTGAAAGCGTGCTTTTGTTTATTCATGGTTCTCTATGAGGCACGTGGTGAATCCAGTTGTCCATAATGCGGGTGGAGACCAAGCATCCGCACTAACGGCAGAGAGCACGGGCAAGGGTACAGAGCACGCAGCTCTTAGCAGCCGATTCCAGTGCGTGAGCGCCGCATTCGCACCTCCCATGGCTTCGGCCTCGCGTGCGTAGTATTCGTTTTGTTCCTAGTAAGTGTAAAACAAAGCGTAGTTCTGCTTTGCTGCTGCTGACCGTTCACCATCGAGCTGCAGATACTGCAGCCAATGCCACAACGCACGAGAGCACGAGGTCGCTGCTTTGATACGTTCTTCCGCAGAACGAGCGCCCGCGCTAGAAACGCACGTCTCAAAGCCAGGATAGCGGGTTACCACGCGCTTGTGGCTTTGGCTGCACTCAGCTTTAAAGCGAGCGGTGCAACGATATTCAATTGGAATGTTTTTCACTTTACACGAGCTTACTGGCACTAGTGGGACTCAAGGATACTCGCTCGCAACGCCACTGGCCAAGAAACTCCTTTGTTGCGGTGTAATTTCAAGGACAAAAGCAATCATTTTCATTCAATCTCTCCTTTGCAAAATTTGATGACGTAACGTGGGGATCGCAGTACACCCCAGTGACGATATTTGAATGCGGTTCATAGATTGGACCCGAGCATTGCGTGGGCACTCGATTTGGGCTCGTGATAATTACTAGCTCGAGAAGCATTCGGGTAGTGGCCCGTGTCCAATCGCTGCAACGACGACAATAGCCGAGCCATAACAATATCTGGAACTCAGCGCGTGTCCTGTGCTTTGCCAACCACAGCGCGTGGCTATGATCAACATTGGCGGCATATAATCGGCTCCAGATCACGTGGCCGCTTGTTCTGGCTGCGAGTTGAGGGAATGAACGCTGCTCGTTTTTCTTTAAATTTTTTCTGGGACTTCTATTGCGTGGGGTGAAAAACGAACGCGTGTTTCATAGGTCATTAACGTCAGGGATCCGTTCTAAGCGGTATTTGCGCAAAGTACAAAAATTGTTGCATTGCTCCTTTAAAAGGGCACTGACAGGTCAAAATCATTTTTTTATTATTTGAAACGATTGAAAACGATGTCCCGGACATTACCCTCAAAATATCGAAACTTAAAAACTCAGCATTTGTAAAATAAAAAAACAAAAAAACTAGCTCATAAAGCCGAATTTGAAGTTCCTGCGCGCTCCGCGCCAGTGCAGTGACATCAAAGATTGAGTCGTCCTGCAACCCAAGTTTCTCTCACGCCTCCGAACCGTCACTGACCCGAAGTGTCGTGTTCGCCCGCGTCCCGCGAATCAACCGCTCTTCTCCGATCGTGCCGCCTATCGCTGTGAGCAGACGGCGCTTCACTTTCGGGTTTGAAGTTCTTTTCCAGGGCCCTTTCAGCGATCTCAAAATCTTTGAAACGGTGTCAGGTCGAAGAGAACGCGCAGGGGACTTTTGTGAGCGACGTGAGAGGCCACGCCGCGCCGGTTCTGCGTGAAAGACTGACCCGGCGCTGTACAACCGAAACTACGAGTACGCAGATACCAAACCCAGTCGTTTTGACCGTTCGGCAATTTCCTTTTCGAATTTGAGAGATCGCCAGGGCACGTATACAAAAAGAAAACTTCGTCCGATTCCCTGACTCACCGGATCATCCTCAGTGCTACATGCGCCGAGCGCCGCCGCGTCGCCATGTTTTCCGAGGGAGGGTAAGAAGGCAGTAACTACTGTCGAGACCGGTTATAACGAAGTCGGTTATAACAAAATAGCGGCTACAGCAAAGCGATCACTATGCCAGTTGTTCCGCATTGTACAATGGTTCCGACCTTGTAATACGGCACGTTACTTTCGGAAGGGGTCTACAGAAGTCTGTTCTCGCCTCTTTTGTGTGATAAACAGAAATTTGATGGCTGTGGCTGGACAAAAACGTCAGGGGCGTGAGGCGTGAACTGTGACGATTACGCAAGCAAACCGTCAGTAAGTGACCAGTTAGTAGCTGCCACGTTGAGTTGAGCATGAAATACTATGTTGCTCTATGTAACAACAAGAAGGAATTACGAAGTAAGTGATGCTTTTTGCAAATTGAATTAACCGGCATCTTGTCAAGAACAAACCTCAAAAGCCATGCTATGTCAGTTTATCCTGCATAAGAACACGTTCACTTGGATAAGCGCTAGTTTACGCCGATCCTGATCCGAGTTCGAAGGTGCATATAGATTAGAGTGACAATTCCTGATCAACTTTCTCGCGATTCTTTCCGTTGCATCACGATACTGAGTGTAAACAATGTTGGTTAGAAAACAAGCTTGAGGATTGCCGCTCAGTGTTCCCATAACAGGTGTAATGAAATGGTTTGTCCTAAAGCTTTTGTGACATTTTGAAAATTGTAATAGCTTTAAAAAAACACCTGAACCAAAAAGTAATATTTTTTGGTACCTTATTAAGACATAGGCATGTCTCAAAATCCACGTTCATCGAATGAGAAAAAATTTTTGCCCATTATCTATCCCATACGAATGCGTAATTTTACGCGGCGAAACCGAAATTGTACCCCTCTGGGGCCAGCGGGATGACGATGATAGCTTTTGTACCCCGGGAGCGTGCTTTCCGAAAAACGGGATTGGCCAGCCAACATGGACGGTCTACTTGAGGGGTAACGGAAAGCTATCATCATCATCCCATAGGGATACAAGTACGGATTCGCTCGTACATCGAAATATTCGCATTATAAAATACATATGGGCAAAATTATTTTCTTCTCTCGACGAACATTAGTTTTGAGACATGCCTATCTCTAATTAGGTATTAAAAAAATGGGGTCCAGTGTTCCTTTAAGCTTCCAGTTGTGTTGTCATCGCATACATATATATATATATATATATATATATATATATATATATATATATATATATATATATATATATATATATATATATATATATATATATATATATATATATATATATATATGTGTATATTGTAAAACGTATTTCATAAACAATAGTTCACGATATATATGGCGTACGAGATGCCAATTCCATGATTTTAGGCAACTGGTAATTACTAACCTTAGTTCAGCACAATAACATGATTTAACTTTTAATATTGCAACACAAAATTGTATTAATCACGGGTATTTTAGGCGAGCTACCGCACATCATGAAAACATTTTGACTCAGCAAAACATATGTGACTCTGGTAAACAACGGTGCACGTTGAGTCGCACACCACGCAAGTGTTCTAGCGTTAATCTCAGGATTTTTTTTTTACTCGTTGTGTCGAAATTAATAAACGAATTTCATATTTTTGTTACATGAAAATAAAAGCGGTTGTATAAACGATAGGAAAAAACAACAACAACAAAAAACTATATAGTTAATCGTTTCAGGCCGGAAATAGTGCCTATTATGAGAGCAATCGTGAAAATATTCTCAATTTAACGGCTCAAAACGGTTAAAACTGATTTGAACCGGTCTGAATCGTTATTTCTGGCTCCTGAACTGAGCGGAAAGCCGTGAACCTGAACCTGAACCCGAACTGAACTGATAGACATTTCAGTTCGACAGGTAAATCTAACTTGCATCGTCTTAAAAACAAAAAAGAAAGAGAAAAAAGAGACTTATTTTGAAGTTAGTGTTTCTTCAGGGTGAACGGAGCATAAATGACCCGGGCACCAAAAAGCGTGTCCCGAGTGCGAAGTTACACGCGCTGTGCGTGGTGTTGCACCCGCACAGTGAACTGTTATTAAGTAAGCAACCTGAAACAAATGGCACCAGAGCACGTGCCACGCCGGTAATACCCCTGTCAGACGGGCTAATTTAGTGCACTTCAACCAAGTGCACTTCGCCTTTAGTGTCATTTCTGTAGTGTGCCACACGGCTCCTTCCTTGAGAACACACTTGGCTTCAAGTGAGTTTGACGAACTCACTTCACTGGATCGAGTGCGTGGCATCGATAGTAGTGTTTCAACAGTAAAACATAACAACACAGAAACCAAAAACGTGGCGTAAATTTTATTTTATAAAGAATAAGAAATTCGTGAAAGAGAGGACAGAGAAGAGTGGCATTGCAAAAAAATAGTGGGGTGGACTTGGAGTTTAGGCTGATCTGTATCAAGATTAGCGCCGCGGTGAATTGATAAAAGACGACGACAAAGTCAGTCATTCCAAGGCTATCTTGGTTAGCAGAGAAGGATAGAGCCTACTTTTGTTTCAGCATGTAGCTATTCGAGACAACACGATAATTATGATCTAATTAGGCAGTGTCAGGGCCTCCTCGTAGACTTTCGTGGGACGAAGCGGAACGCCAAAGTTGGATATGCTTCTTTCTTTATCTTGGCTTGCGATGATCGATCAGAATCATCCAATTGGCGTAAAAATCGTTCATTAATGTAACGTTGTTTTAGAGCGCAGCTCTTAGGCGCCCGTTTCCGGGTTGAGCGGCGCGGCGTCGGCGTCGGCGTAACCGCGCGTTGCATTATGGGACGTTTCCCATAATGACATCACACGTGACGTCACGTGTGACGTAGCGAGGGTAAAATTTTCCCGCTAAATTTGGCGGAAAAGTTCTCGCTAAATTTGGCTGGAAATGTTTTCGCTAAATTTAGCGGGACGTTTTCCATAACGACGTCACACGTGACGTTGCACATGAAATTGACGTGTGACGTCACACGTGACGTCACGTGCGACGTCACGAGGGTAAAATGTTCGCGCTAGACTTTGAGAGAAAATTTGTCGCTAAGTTTGGCGGGAAATTTTTCCGCTAAATTTAGCGGGAAAATTTTACCCTGCATGACGTCACAAGTGAAATTTCACGTCACGTGTCACGTGACGTCACACGTCAATTTTTCCCGCTAAATTTAGGGGGAAATTTTCGCTAAATTTAGCGGGAAATTTAGCGAAAGTTTTCTGCTAAATGGGAGGGGGCAGGAGAGGAGCATGGGACGCTGCGACGGGCGGAGCGGCATGCCCTCCCCTCCCCTCCTCCTCCTCAAGAGCTGCGCTCGCAATTCGGCATTACAGAGAATTGTAAACGTCTTTAATTTTTTTAACGTGTCTTTATTAAGGGGTATCGGTGGCCGAGTGGGCTAGCGCACACCAGCTCGGAGCACGTGGAGCGAAAGCTCGCGCTGCAGAACTCTACAGGGATCCTGGGCTCAATCCCCAGCCTTGCCCGAAGAACACACTTCCGATGAAGTGAGATCGGGGAGCACACTACGCTCGCTCCGGTAGACCGAGTGTGTAATCTCGATAGCAGTGTTCAAGGAGTAAAAATAATAGAAGAAACTAACGCTGCGTAAAATTACTATTATTTCGATAGGAGTAATATTAGATACGCACTTGTTTTCTGTTGGCAAGAAAGTAGTGCATTGTAGAAAAACAAGCAGCTAATCTAGTTTCCAGCCTTGGCCCCTCCGCGACGGCCAGCGACGGCCATGTTTTTTGGCCGTGGCTGGCGAATGGCGAGTGGCCGAGTGGGCTCGCGCACACCAGCTCGGAGCACGTGGAGCGAAAGCTCGCGCTGCAGAACCCAGGGATCCTGGGTTCAATCCCCACACCTGCCCGTTTCGATCTGGATGAGCATCGTACCGGCGTGCGGTCGTGTATCACTACTGCGTGGTGCACGTTAAAGACCCCAGGCTAGCGGTTGTACTGCACTGGCTAAATTGCTCATCTACAGCTGGGAGACAAGTCGCCCGTTGAGGCAGACTAAGTTCTAGGCTGTATAAACATACACGCACCCCAATTTTTTTTTTCGTTGTGGCGAATGAAAGCGATATTTAGATTTTGTATTTGCCTGGCTTGTAATGGCTGATCATAGTCATCAAAGTGGATTTAAATTTGAATTAAAGCTCGTGACTTGGCGCAACAATGTGTGTTAGCGTGTTTTTAATAAGACGACGAAGTTAGTTTATGAAAATATGCGTATGTACTTTAATATTTTGCGTGCCCATTACTTTACCCATCGTCATAGCCATCATTTTGGAGTGACACTAAGTTTTTCAGTGTAGCACCAACACACTTGGAGTGTGTTTCGACGGGTTGAAGTGCATTCGCTTGCAGTGACACTAAACTAGCCCGTCTGACAGGTGTATTACTCCACGAGTTTTTCCGAATATACGCTTCACGGAGTCGCCGCGGCGGCAGAAACCTGCGGCGCTACGCTCGCATGTATAGCTTAAAGCCCATCGATAAAATGCACGCTTTCGCCTTTTTTTTTCAAGTATACTGACGATTATTGTCGTGCGAACGCGCAAATACAGGTGACTCAAGCGGGTGCCGCGCCGCCATTTGCTTCCAAGAGCTGGACAAGGCGCGGGACTCCTGCTTTAGAGCATTCGACGCTACAGTATACTTGCAAGGGCAAAGACAAACACATCAAGGGGCTGCGAGTGCGGTAGAAGCTACGTGCTCACCTGAATTAGTCGTTCGCCTGTTTTTCGCCACATGGTCGCGCCCAGAGAGCGGGGTCTGGTGATGAAAGGAAGCGTCCGTCCCGCTTAGGGGTGAACGGAGCATATTTCGGCGCTGTATCGCACTCTGTGTTACCATACCCTTTGCCACGAGGAAAGTAGAAATTCCTTGAACTTTAACGATGCGCTACATACTTTATAGTGCTACAACTAAGATCTCCGCACACGTAGGTGCCCCCCTCACCCCTGCTATACCTGGTTGTAGCGCACGAGCGTCTCGGTCTGGCACGGAGCCCTGATTTCGGTGGACGTGGACTTGAGTTCGTAGTTGAGGCGGCAAGGCTGAGCGAGAAGCACACGTTAGGCGGAGGCACGACCAGGCTCTGCAGTTGCTTGGCTCCAGTCGAGTGCCGTGATCTGCACGAGACGGCTTTCTGAGACAGTGCACATTCAAAGCTACGAGTTTCACCATACCTTGGCTAACGGCGAAGGCTACCGCTCCGATCAGCCAATAAACTAGGGTGACCACCCGTCTCGCGACTCGCGGGACTGTCCCTGTATTGAGGGCTTGTGTCCCGCGTTCCACAAGAAATTCCCAAATCTTCAAAATGTCCCGCATTTCACATTGTCGTAACATTTCCTTCGGAAATTATGGCGCTTCTGAGTCCGACCAACAGGCCACGGGAAAGCGCGGAGGTAGCTGATAGACGTGTGAATCTCGATGGTATGTTATTTCTACCCACGCACTACAGGAAGCGACCGTCGTTCTTGCAGGTGACAGACGTAAGCGCCGCTGTGCCTCTCCCCTTGATGGCAAAATATTGCGAGCGAAAATAGCTCGCCAAAAGTTGAAAAATAAACTATTGTAAATATTTGCAAATCATACTGTTTCATGCGAAAGGTTTTTTTGTGGAAAGCTTTTTTTTTTTAGTAAAGATGGCCACACAAAGCAAAACCTACAACTTCACAACGGTCGAAAAAACAACAACATAAGGTTCTCATTTTGTGTAGGAGCATGTTAATATAAGAGTAAGTGTTATCGATATCGACAGAAAACAATAAGCCTGAAAAATATTTCGGTTTCTTATTTCATTTTATGCATTGGGGTTCAGTGCAATCAATTTTTATGTTTTTCACTTACACACTTCTAATGAAATATTTACCATTACAATTAAACAAAAAATACCACAGTTAGTCAAAACTATTTTAGATTAATTGCCGCACAGAATTTTCCAGGTGTATAATATGCTTTCGACTGTGAAGATTTCGGGGTGTGCGTGTTGCTGAATTTCCTGTAATACTTTTTTCTTGAGTCGTGAAAATACCGTCCTCCTCTTACTTTCTCCCTCCTACCGCCCCCCCCCCCCCCCTTTTTTCCGGTCAGGGTGTCCCGCGTTTCGCCGGCAGGAAGGGTGGTCACCCCACAATAAACGCGTCGGAGTGAGAGTACGTGACAACGTATCGTTGTCACGTGGCTTATTGGTTTGTTGGGGACATTCCTTAAATAAAAAAAGTGCTCGCGCTCGCTCATGCCTAGAGTTCCTGATAGGCTCCTCGCAGGGGAGCAAGAGTTTCGCGCCGCCGCCATTCGCGTTTCAACGCACCGCCGCGCCACTATTCGCCGAATTCAATCACGTGACAAACAAAAATCCAGTGCTGTGCAGGAAAGCCTCGCTATGGCCGCTACGGCCGCTCCGCCACTCCATTAGCCGCTAACTAGCCACTTGCCAACTGTGCTCATGTTCTTTGGTTTTGCATGAGGCCGTTTATCATCCATTTATAGGCCGATACCATCCATATATCATCCACCTGAGCACTGATACGACGACGAAGACAGGCGGTGGTACACTGACTACCTCTTACCCGATTCCGGCCAATTTGGACACGTTTTTCACCATGCTGTCCCCCGAAAACATGGACATCAGGAGTCTGACGTCAGAGGCTGACGCGGAACACACGAGGAACCACGGCAATGTGAGTGTACCACCGCATGCGGACCCGAGGGGCTTATCCGCTCGCACTACCGACGATATACGACTTCAGCACGCGTGAAGAGTGGCTTTTCCGCATAACTTTGGATTTCAAGATGGATGAACGTGCAACTCTACGGGAGCTTATAAACAGGAACTCTACTCATGCCGACCTTCTCAACCGCTACCGGACATTTCTGAAAACAGTTAGCCACAGAAAATTGTCCAGATGCCTGATTCATACGATGCGATTTTACTTAC
Source organism: Ixodes ricinus (assembly GCA_037355805.1). Lineage (NCBI taxonomy): Eukaryota > Metazoa > Arthropoda > Arachnida > Ixodida > Ixodidae > Ixodes > Ixodes ricinus. The sequence goes on along the minus strand of JAZHYW010022080.1, from coordinate 18,246 downwards.
TATTTCGCAATTTCCACATCGCTTTTTGTGCGGCAAAAAAAAGTGTTGGAAGCTGCAGTGGCCGACGTTGCAGCTGCGAAATCATAAGCAATTTAGCACCATGTGAGTCGGGCATTAGGCAACGGCTGAAGAGAAATCTGTAAGTGCGAGCTTCTTTGTCTTAACTAGCGCTTCGACTGCACGAACGTTCGTTCACCGGGAGCACAAGCTAAAGCTACGCGCCTCGTTCTTTCAGCCTTTGTGACAGTTCGTATTAAGGTGAGACGAACAATAGTCAACCTATGATGAGCAGAGTGACACCCGCTAACGTCGCTAGGTGAGCATATCCAATTTTTGCAAACACGGCACGCTTGCGTTACGCTATTCCAGAACTCACTACTATACACCATTCCAATGTTTGCAAAGTCACAGCCCATGGCGCTTAATCTACACAACCCAACATGCGCAAGTTCGTCGCTTCAGAAAGCAATGAAAGCATGCGCCATGCGCACGAACGGACAAAATGCCACCGGCCAGAAGCCGATGCGACACTGATGATGACACAGATAGCAGAGCATGAGTACCGCAGACATCATTGTTCGGCTGTATCTCACTCCATTGCTTGTCTAAACCACAAAACAAAAAATTGGCGGTGTTCGTTATTTTGACAAAGTGCCACAAGACAAGGACATAAAGTAGAGAGATACAGCACAAGCGCTTGTGCTGTGTCTCTTACTTTAAGTCCTTGTCTTGTGGGGCTTTTGTCAGAAGGAACGATGTACCAACTAGCCCATCCCTCACTATTGGTGTCTGTCAGTTTGTCAGCGCCGAGGAGAGAGGGAGACGTTGACGCGTGCCCACGTCAGCGCTTCGGACCAATGAGAGCGTCGCACGCGACAAATGACACACGAAAGACACCGCCGGGCTTTCGTCAAAACGAGCGTTCTAACGCTAACGCAATAAAAAACTATTTCGGCGGCTAGGGGTTGGGACGGGGTAGCGCTTGCGTTCGCTCGTCTTTTCTCCGCCGAGTTGCTTGGGTTCTAGAACCTGAACATTAAAGCTTGTTCACACAGCCCCGTTTTCTTACGCTACGTTACGTTACGAAGGCTTACGTACAATTCACTGGGACATCTGTGCTTTATATTAAACGTGGCAACAATTTAAGGAGATAGCCTGGCACGCGACATTCGAGACACGAACGTTTTCGTGACTAACACGTAACGTAAGAAAACATAAGGGAAAGGTGCTATGTGAACCAGGCTTTACCCGGCGGCTCCCGTGAAATTTTTTTTAACCTTTTACTCGACCGGAACCCGATGGCGATGGGTGAACGCTACATACAGACCCAGAGTCGGAAATGTGTTCCAGGCGCTGTATAGTTCGACCTGCACGCAGGTCACGGGTGATTGACTCACGATGGGCAGGTTGTCAGCAAGGTCGGTGTACTCGCGGAACGAGTTTGGCATCAGAAGGTTGCACGTCGTCGCAGGACGGGAGTGGTGAGTCTCCAGAATTGTGTAGTCCACCACCCTGACCGAAATGTGTGAAAGAAACAACAACTATATAATCACTGACAGGACGAGAACGATTGGCTGTCTCTTCCTGACGCCCAGCTTCCAGTACGCACTCGTTGCGTTTCGTCCATAGCCTCCTCTATACTCACAAAGCCTGGCAGTTCGACGACGAAGCCATAGAGTGCCCGGTCGCAGATTTAGAGCGCGAGGATCTGGTAGCACAGAGCATCAAAGAGCCATTTCTCGGGGAACCTGGACGTCAGCGCATAGCTTGTGCAGCGGCGAGGACCCGAAACACACTTGTTCGCTCGGGAGAAATGTGTTTCGGCGTCTCGCCGCAGTGGGGCGCCAGTCACGTGGCTCCCCTCTCATCCGTTGTCTGCCGTTCCACCTTTTCCATTTCGGCGGCCGCTTCTCGTGGCGATCTGCCAGGCTTCGTCAGCGTATAGGAGGCTATGGTTTCGTCTTTGGCTGCGCGTGCATGTACGCTCGAGGTTCACAAGATCTCCAAGCGTTAGCGAAGGTAGGTAGCTCGTAGCCGAAGGCGGAACCACTGAAGAAACTCCCTGACGTTCTAATCCTGTCAGTGGCTATAGCAGTCGCAAACGAGCTGAATTCGCTAAACATGGCTTCAGTCATGCACGCAGCATAGTGGACCAACGAAGGTGTCGAGTATGAGCTTTCAACCTTGGTAACTGCAATAAAACTCAAAATTACGAAAGCCTTCGACGACAGAGAAATCACGAAGCTCTCAGGGAAGCGAGGACGGCGTACAGTCATGAAATCCTCAAAATTTGAGTTGCAGCGATGTCTGACGCCCACATCGAGTTTCAACGTTTCGTTTTATTTCCAGATTTGTTGTGGCTAAAATTTTGTCCTTTTATAACTAAAAAAAAAAGTGGAGTTTGTATGCAAGAGGTGTGTTCTTATAGTTAGAATGTTTGTTTCTGACATTTCCTTTCAACATACATTGCATTTTGTAAAAATAGAGTTAGTAGCCCAGGTAACGTTGCATTGCCTAAAGAAACAGTCTTCCTTAACAATAGTCTGTTGCAGGTTAAGAGCGAAGCACAAGCTCCTGCCATAAAACCCACTTCTATTTTCACTTTAACAAAAAGAACGCTGGAAAGAAGGCGAGGATGGAATCGCCTCCTCTCCAGCGTTCACTCTGTTAATTGCTAGTAGCTCAGTAATGAAAAAAGAATTGCTGGTAGCTCAGTGGCTATAGTATACGTCTTCCACGTCTGTAACGCTTTCAGCGTGTCACTCGTTCATGACGCTCGTCATGAAGCTCGTTCCAACCCATTTTCTCATGGAAAACGACTCATAAAACACATTTTGTGTTAAAATCTTGCGGACACTACCGAGGTGGACGAGACGCACTTGGAAATGTGTTGCAGGTTGGCCAGGAACTCTTCTACTGAGGACTTGAAGGCTTTCACCTGCATGCCGAACATGAGCAGCAGCGACCGTGAACCGTTCTCCTTGAAGGCCTCGTGGAATTTCTGAACGGAAAAGGGACGCCACTCGTATCTTAACCCTTCGATATGGCTGAGTCGTTATGACCGAATATTCTGGTGCGCTAAAACTCATCCCCTTTTACATACTAATTCTCCTCTCTTCTCTCACACACATCTTTCACCCAATTAAACACACACACGCACACACACACAGACACAGACACACACACGCACACGCACGCACGCACGCACCCATGCACGCATCTATGCACGCACGCACCTGTGTACGCACGCACGCACGCACGCACACACGCACGCACACACACACGCACGCAGGCACCAAAGGTGGATTAAAAAAAGAACAGCCCGCAGATAGGCAGCTGCAATGTGTACGGGAGGGCTCATACCCGAACAATCCACACGGCGGGCTGAATAACACGTTTGCAGCAAAGAAATGGTGAGATTCTGAGTACAGAAAATACCATAATGTACAGCTGGGATATTCAAACAGCAAAACACAAGAATAAGAAACAAGCACGTTTTAGTTCAGTCTGTTCGATGTAGTTAAGGAATCAACTTAAACCGATAAGTTTGGTATTAATTAATTCCACATTAAAGTCTCTTTATAGCTTCCTCGAACGCGGGAATGTGAAGCTGCCAATTTTGACCACCCTCACAATTCGTTTTAAACATACGCAAATTAAACTAAAAAAGCGCCTACATTAGTCGTTGAAGTATAAATCACTTGGAAGCAAAGAATAAAAAAAGTATATATATATATATATATATTTATATATACCAATAACGGCTATCACGAAAGAACTTCTCTAAAAAATCTAGCGTATAAATTTTGGCGGCGTGTGTCTATTGCGCGTCGACGAGTCACCATGCATTTCTTCTGGCAACATTCAACAACGGTATGATGCCCAAAGATAGTGGTGGCTCAAGCAGAGGCTAGTGTCAGCACCTGGAGCATCTTGAAGATGACCGGGATCTGGTCCGAGATGACCAAGAGGTCGAGAAAGGCCAGACCGTCGAACTTGTTCTTGATAATCCAGGCCGTGGTGGTGACCACGAAGTGGGACAGGGACAGCGGGTCCTTCCACTTGTTCATGCACTCACGGATGTCGTCCTGACTGACGGCCACCAGGTGGTTGCCCGTTCGCTGCTGCACCAGCGACGTGAACAGAGCGAACCCGGAGCCTGCGATGAGTGGGGCACTCATGGTCCGTTGTGTGGACCAGGTGGATCTATCCCACTTCTAGTATATCGCGCACAACCCGGTTCTCAGGCACTGACACTGTAATTGATCACCACAAAAAAGCGGCGAAGTGGGAACATTCTTGAGAGAAAACATGAAAGGGAAAAACCTGCATCATACAAAAAAAAAATGCAGATAAGGTTTTTTTTCCTATGGATCGATATTTAACCCCGCGGACAATATGAACTGAAACACCTGATGCGGCCTTTTTGTTTTTGGCGTCTGCGGTACCCTCGCGAGCTCTATTATCTCTCAATTTGTCGAGTAGTGCAAAGAATGACACTCCAACCATTTTCAGATCACAACTTTCTCAAAAACTAGCAGGTAGGCCAAAGAATAATAAGAAGGCCATTTCAGCTTATTGTCCGCGATGGCACTGGCGGGGAGATTAAGCTAAAGGGGACGCCTTGTCCAACTTGTCTTCCACGGAGCTCGGTGTTTACACAACACGAGGCCTGTGGACTGGATTCCTTGCTTCATCTATCTAGAGCTAGTAGGATATAGAATAGACAGGAGTGCTGAGTGCAGCGTTCGGCTACATTAGCCGAGTGCTGCGTCAGCTAACACAAACAAATAATTTGTTTTCCTCATGGGTTTAGCTGTCAACTTAGCTGTCAACCGCCAGCTGTCAACTTAGCTGCTAGGGACGCGACGATTGAATATTCTTCTCAATGCGGAGTGCAAGTTCGTCTGCTTCTTGCACAGTGGTTGCGATGATGCCAGAACGCGAAGCTCTTATTGGCTGATTGAAAAAAAGTCTGTAGACCTCATGGTATCTAGCATTGAGGTCTACCCACTATCCTTTCAATGAAAGCCAATCAGAACTCGGCGTCGTTCTGACGTCAACGCATCACCTGCGCAAGAAGGCGAACTTACGCTCCGTATACTGCGTTTTACCTAACGATGGCCCGTAGTCCAGCCAATCCAGCGCTGGGAGCTCTTACGTGATTACGCAACCCTTGCGTCGCTGCGTACATCTCTAAGGTCACATGACATTCACACGGCATAAGACTGGCTTCGGTGGCGTGTAGCGTCCTCTACGGTACATAGTTAGGTGAAGCAGAGTATAGTATAGAATCTAGAGCATGAAAAAATCAGACGTTTACAAATCTCTGTAATGCGAAATTAGAGCGCAGCTCTTGAGGAGGAGGAGGGGAGGTACGCCCCTCCTTCTCCCGTCCTCGTCCCTCCGCCTCTGCTCCTCCTGTGAGGTGTCTGTTCTTCCTCTCTCCTTCTCTTAAAGCGCGATCATGTTTTCTCATGTACAATACCAACTCGCCCAACGATTAGCACTTGTCCTCCTCCTCCCCTCCTTTGCTTCTCCCTCCTCCTTTCCTACTGCTCTCCTCTCCTTTCCTTCTCCGTACCTTCCCCTCCTCCTCCTGAGTACCCTCTCATCCTCCTCCTCCTCCTGAGTACCCTCTCATCCTCCTCCTCCTCCTGAGTACCCTCTCATTCTCCTCCTCCGTAACCTCCGCTCCTCCCACAGTTTCCTCGCTAAATTTAGCTGGAAAATTAACGCCACGTGACCTAAACATTAATTCAGTTTCCCCGCTCAATTTAGCGGAGAAAATGATGTCACATGGCTTCGTGTCACGTCACCCATGAACAAATTCAGTTTTTTCCGCCAGATTTAGCGGGAAAATTGATGTCACTTGAACTCAACACCAATTCAATTTCCCGCTAAATTTAACGGGGTGGTTACGCCGACGGCGATGGCGACGCCGATGCCGCTATACGCGGAAACGGGCGCTTAGGAGCTGCGCTGTAAAAGTAACTTCGTAAAAGCCCCAGAATGGAATCAGGCGTTTTGCTGAGGGTCTTGGCTTCTCTAGGACGTCCAATGAAGCCCCGAAGATAATTCACACCGCCACTCTGAAGCACTGTAAAGGCCCGTTCACACTCTTGCGACCTCTTAAAACTGGGTTCACTGAAACCTCTTACAACGAGAGGACACACTGGAGCCATCTATTGGGTAGCAGTGTAAACGTGGCCGTCCGGCGTATTTTCTATTTCGCTCGCGCATTATCCTTTCTTTCTTGGCTCGAAAAACTTTTGCCACCGTTATAAACGAGCCTTTCTTACAGGTTTTACGCACATTTGACCTGGAAAATCTCGCAAAACCTTCGCCCTTGTGAAATGCAGTAGCAGGGTCACCGCATAGATGGCGCCAGCGTGCCAGTGTGTTCTCTCGTCCTAAGAAATTTTAAGAACTTTCAGCTAGGGGTGTCGCGAACTTTTGTCGAACCGGACTGTTAGGTCGAACTTTCGGGGTTCGACTGAATCGAACCGGTTTGACGAACCTTCGAAATTTTCCTCAAATTCGACCTGTTCGACTTTGTGGACAGTGTGGCCAGACCTTGATACAGCATGTATAGGTTTGGATATTGTTTTTATGCAAAGGGTTATTTTATTTTATTAACAGTTGCAATTAAGAGAAACCAATTCTAATCACTGAACAAGTTAGTAAATTAATTTTTTGTACTGTATTAACTGAAATAACTAATCAACACTGCCCTTAATTCATCCCTTAGCCATCACCATCCAATCCGAAGCCAACTGGTCAGCTTGTCGCGCATGCGCATAGCAGTCGAACCTCAATACAATTGGTTCGTCGAACATTCCACTAAAAGTTCGAAAAAGTGGTCGAACTCGAACCTCGGCCGGTTCGCGACACCCCTAGTTTCAACAGATCTCGTCTCTCTCGGTCGTACTCGGCTGCAAGAGTGTGAACGGCCTTGAGATTCCTTTCCGAGTCGTCCAGTCACGACAAGCGATATAACTTCCATTCCGGAGAAACAATTTCCCGTGCACTTACCGTTGCCCTTGGGGACTAGTTTGTCCTCCTGACCGTTGTAACTTAGGTCCATGTAGACCACGAAGTCACAAAGCTCTTCGGGGTACTGTTCTCTCTCGTTGGTTTTCTCGGACATGATGCAGATGAGGTTGTGTGCTGCAGTGCCAAGAACCGTTAGGATTTTGATGCTCTCATATCTGCGAACCTACACGTGGTGTAACGAGGTTCGCGAGTTCTGGAATATGAAAGATTACGCATGGGTCTTGTCTTGAAGGGAACTCCAGTGGGTGATAAAAGTATTCTCCATATCAAAACAGCACCGTGCCCATGCGGTGCGATCTCGTAAACTTTGGTTGTGTTCCAATTTTTCCTCGAGTATATCTGAGTAACACTCCCGGGTCATATGACAATACTAACGGAGCGACGCTAGACGCCAGAAGGTTTTTGAACGCTAAGGTATGAAACCTTTACCACGGAGCAGGCTTGCACGGTGCTCATTACAGGCAATAAAATTACTTGTAATTGATTTCTTTTAGATTAATATTATGATAAGTTTATTACCTTTATTATGAAGTAATCACAAGAGTAGTCTGATCACTTTTGAAAGTAATAATACTCGAACCAGGTCCCCAATAGGGGGACGGTCTACCAAAAGTGATGGATTTAGAAGATGATCAGTTTCTAAACCAACGACTCTAATACAATAATGGACAATACAAAAGGCCAATTTTCAAACCAACAGAAAGATACGCCGTTTTCGAAAATCTGAGGTAATCGAAAAAGTGACGGTTATTTTTTTCAAATAACGGTCAATTATTTTTCCTTTTAAGTAATACTGTATTTTAATTTAATACGTTTTAACCAAGAGGAATATTATTTTGTAATAATTTTTTTAATAGTGCGTACAAGACTGTTCTGGAGCGAGATCAAATAAATTTGCAACACGGCCTCTGAGACGTCACTGAGTGGTTACTGCACCGTGACAACCGCCAAGCACCGAAGACTGATCTTCGTTTAGTCAGCCTATAGGCTCCAGCACGAACTTGTTGCCTTTCGTCGTGCTTTGGCTGCGCGGGCACGCTCGATGCTCACGAGACGCCGAAGCATTATCGAAATTACGAAGTTGGTGCTGCAGATGGGAGACGTTGAGGACCTCTCTGCTAGTCTAATCCTGTCAGTCGCTATAATCAGTGACATGGGCTGCTGATATCATGGTCCAAAGGTCACGTAGCTTTATTGTCAAAAAGCGTCCCTCTCGGGTACATTCCATGGTTAATTAAACTGATTCCAGCAAAACCAGTGACTGACTGTCTGATGATTTTGCAGACTTCTGAGGGTTTGGATAGACACGGCAGTAGCGAGAGTGTTTTCGACAATGATTTGTATTGGATAGTTTGACTCCGAAGCGCGTTTACCGTTATGTCGCCTTGGTATTTCCTGCAAAGGCCCTGCCACGCTGAGGCAACAACAAAAGTCGGACAACGCTGCTGTCGCCCGGAAACCATGTTGGCTGACTTGTTGTCGGGCCACTCTGTCACACCGCGCTGACGGCGGGGCCAACACGGAGAACATTACGCCATCTTGTTTGTTCTCCTTCGTTCGTGTGCCGCTCGGCGCCTCTGGAAATGTGACTCTACAAAGTGCTACTGCGTTCGAAGGGCCGGAAATTACCACGGGACGACATCAATCAGTGATTGTGATTAGGAAACTTGACACGGGAAATATTTTCCTCCCTTTATGTTACCAAAATGTTCTTCATTCGCTGACAAAGCAGATAGCCCTAACCGAGGAAAGTGAGATCGCTGATATATGTTCGGGATTTATGCCACCGTATCAAGTATTTTTGTCCGGTTCTTTCTTTTATGCAATTCCTATTTCTACTGTAAAATTGATTTAGCACTGGCAGTTCACCAAAGCGTCTTTTGTAGCGTGGCGCTGAGCTGACCGGACAGTGCTTAAAAACTGGAACACCGACACGATCAGCCTTCATAAGAATTGGTGGAATAAATATTTTTAAACGCTGTTTATTTGCTTACGACCTGCTATGTGATCGCTTCATTCTCTTAAACATCCTGGGGATATTGAATCAATTCAGGTGTCTGGTAGCGGCTGTTCCCAAGTTCCAAGCATGAACAGTCATGATCAGAGCGGTCGTTTTAATTCTTCGATTTCTAAATCTTTGCTTTTCTGGATATTTTATTATACTTTATCAACGGGTGAGTAGACATGCCATTTTATTTCACTAGCAGCAATGTGAGCCGGTCTCTCGGTAGTTCTAATTTAACCTGCAGTCTGAACGTTCACGACCATAGCGGTGACCATTTCGACAATTGCTTTCCGTAACTACGCAGTAAAAAAAAATCACATTATTTTAGCTGCACGCCAGCCTTAATGATTGTTAAATAACGTTTTTCAAGCCTTTATTTGAGCAAGCTCTTAAAAAAGGTGTTGGTAGAGAACTAACTCTGCCATCGACGCTATGGGTGTCGTCGTGTTGCCGGCCCGAAATTCGCACAGCCAACAATCAGGGCAATACATGTTGCCCAATACAAGTTTATGCTATCTTTATTGCCGAAAGCTGTCATACCGAGGCAACATTTTCACTGTCGTTCATGTTGTGCTATACTGTTGCCGCGGTGTGACAGGGTTATCGGACTGGGGAGCGAGCAACAAGTTGCCCGACAGTTGGACAACCTGTTGTGTTTACTGTTGCCGTCGTGTTGCCTCAGTGGGACAGGGCCTTTAAAGTTGTATTCGTATTTCTTTTTGCTTCACTTTTCTTCTTTCCTATGCATCTATCTCTGTACTTTTCCCTTAAGCTTCTTAGTTGCTCCATGAAAGTGCCTCCACGAAGTCAGCTTTGCTAAAGTCCGCTGCCCGAAGATTGACGTGGAAACACGTGAGATGAAGTTTTAGAAGTACAGTTGGGGTGGTTTGCTCATTTCCATGACGCCACACGCAAGTTGAACTCCTGACCCACCACATCTCACCAAAAGCTATTTAGCAGGAATACGCGGCAGACGCAAGGCCAGGCTTCATCCCGACGCGGGCCGATCGGAGGTGCCGATAGCTGAGGCGAGGCGGAGATGAGTGACGCGTCCCACGGACAAGATGGCGGCTGGCAAGGCGAGGACTGTGGCAGCGGCAGAGAACGTTGTCGCGAAGCGCTCGGCAAGCTTCGCGTTTTGCGTCGAGCGTTCACACCACAGCCTTGTCGCACGTCAAAAACGAAGTGGAAGTTTCTCCCACCCCTTTCTCCTTCAGCGGAGCGAACGATGGAGAGGAGGTCGCCTCCCCTCCATCGTTCGCTCTCCCTAAACTGGAAAGAGGTGGGAGGAGCTTCCACTTCGTTCTTGTCCTGTCACCGACTATAGCTATTTAGCATGATTACGTGGCAGTTCAGGAGTCCGACTCGTGTGTGGCGTCGTAGAAATGAGCAAGCCACCACACAGCAACTTTTGGCACAGACTTCCTGATCGCCGTTTATTTGTTTCCCGCTTTAGCTACCATGGAATCTACTTTCACGCCACAATAAGGGCAGGGATTACCGTTCTTTAGTCTCTTGCGTTTCTGTCACAGATAGACGTCATTTCGTCTGACGGTGCAAAGATTGAAATACTCACGACGCAGATTCTTGTTCAGAGGCTGGCCGGTACCCTGGTCTGCGAATCAGGGTACGGCATAAGCGGGAAAATGTATTACGTCCTTGGCAGGCACCTTTCTAATGCTCACCGTTTTTGGGCCCGCCAACGCGTCCTCGAGGCAAGGTAGCTAGGTTAAAAAAAGAAAAAAAAGTGGAAGCGAGCGTTCGCAGTGTCTGTAGGAAAATTACAATGCTTGAGGTACGAAAGAAACCAACCGTTATTTAGGGCCTTGGGAGGCACGAGTTCCTTCAGATTCCGAAGTGGCCCTGCAGGAAGACGATTTCATACTCTCGGGTTTCAAGCTCAATTTAACGCTATGGCGTAATCTGTTTGTTTAACTTAAAGATCCTTGATAGAGTACCGATTGACCGAGTACATTTTGCAGGGACAGCTGGATGTCTTCTAGTTCCTCCTGATGCCGTGCATCTTTCCAGCGCTTATCACCCAGGTGAAGATGGCATTTACATGGTGCGCAAAGAAAACTACTGCGCGTGCCCAGAACGTACCCCACTGCCCAGTTATGGTGGATGGTTAAAAGCACGCCGTGCCCGGAACGCGTCCCGACTGGTGTCCAAAGTGCCCACAAATGACGTCACTAAAGCCGGAGTGTCATGCTGTCGCATGTCGCGATCCTGGTGGTTGGTCGTAGAAGTTCCGGCAGAAAGCACGGGCACATGCGAGTATCGCTGTCGTCACGGTGTCCCAACTCATGGCTGACTAAGCTTCCGTGGACCGTCAAGTCGGAGAGCGACTTGCAGCAGAACAGGAGTCTGCAACATGCACCGCCGCTCCTGTGACGCCACCAGGATCGCCACCGGCGACAGCATGACCCTTCTATGACGTCAGTAGGCGGAAAATCAAGGGGCCACTTTTTTGGATGTGTGTAAACACAGCTGTCGAAGAAGCGTTCCGGGCACCATATTAAAACTGGAGCTGTGACGATCGCGCGCAGACGATAGAGGTTCCGCAATAGACCTTTCCGGAAATATGTGGTGTCCCCAGCGTCTGCTTTATGCACTGTGACGCTCAGATGTACGGCACGTGAAATTACCCAAGAAGCGAAGTCAAAGTTGGCGTTGGTTTAGCACACTGTTGACAATCAGGTCATCTGAACACGGAAAAACAAGGACACGAAGGAATGGACTGGACAACACACCGCTGAGTAACAAGTGACTTTTACCTTTTTCCTCATCCCAGCCCAGGCCCTTTCTTCTTCGGCGTATGGAACATTAAACAAGTTTAAAACAACCGTTTTAAATTAAAACAATGTTTAATGTGCCGTAGGACGAAGAAGAAAGGGTCTAGGCTGGGATGAGGAAAAAGTAAGTCAGATGTTAGTCAGCGGTGTGTTTGTCCAGTCCTTTCCTTCGTGCCCTTGTTTTTCCGTGTTCAGCTGACCTGATTACCAGCAGTATGTACCAACTAGCTCAACTAAAACCCGTAACTTGGTTTAGCACTTAGTGATTTTAGAACGCAGAGAAGGCGGTAGGAAAGCAAGACAGACTATGTTATGACCTTCTTTTCCACTCGCTTTATATTATTATTATTTTTTTGGTGTTCTGAGTTCGAAATAATAAGAAAAGATAATCGTACCGCTACCAGGATATACGAAATGTTCGAGCCGGCACGAGGGTACATCCGACCAGCCCCACAATTACCCTCGTGGCAAGGTCTCCTGGGATTTTCCGGAAAGGTCTATCAAGCCCACAGAGCGGAGCATAATCTGTACGAGGAAGCGTGTGCCACCTTGCGCTCTAACGCTGTGTGGCAAACAAACCCTCCGACCGCATTCAGTAGTGCATTCGCTGCCATGAAAGACGACGACGCAAGGCTCCTGAAATATATGTAACACTATTCTTTTCTCCTAAACGCATCTAGATAGAAGTAATCTAGCCCCCTATAACGTTCAATGTCATCGAAGTCCTCCTGGAAGGAAAACAAGCGCATGTGTGGTCACGCGCGGGCGTGCCGGGCCAGCCGCGTCGTGTCGGTTGCAGCCGCTGGTTCGTGCGTGGCCGGCACGACGTCCGTGTTTAACTGACTGATTCACAAAACACGCACTTCACTTTTCAGTTACCATGTCTTTCGCGAAAATTGTGGACGACATCGGTGGAAGTAAGCGATGTTTCATCGAAGGAGAAGACGTGCTTAACTGCGTCCGTGTCATCAAGTGCAGCGATGCACCAGAGCCGACGGCGGACAGTGTCCATATCGCCGCGCACGAGCTGTAGTCCTCCGCGCTGCATATACCCGGTTCAAAAGCATGCTTCGAGCACTGCGGTACGCAGAAAGTGCGCACCGTATCGCGACAAACAATTATGCAGAGAGTGCGTAAACGATGCGGCGTACGTTAGGCGAGTGCTGGCGTCGGAGTTGTTGGCTACACAGCGATTGTTTGTGGTGATGATAATGATAATGAAACTGCGACCCCTATACATGGGTTGCACGTGACGTCATTCAAAGAGCGCTCCGATGACCACCAAAAAGGAGGGGAAGAGGAGCTCCCCTCTTATCAGGATGCTCTTTCGTGACTCCCGCATTTGCACAGACGTCACTATTCTCCTCCCTGAAGATTATGAGAGATTAACCCGTCAATCGACATTCTTACAAAAGCGGCTTTCTTCTCCTCCTCTTACATGGTGGTCAAAAGTTTGCGATGTGACATCAGTGCAACCCGTGTATACACGAACTCATCTCTGTTACGTCACGGCGCGGTGGTGGCGCGTCGGACGCACTTCCGGTCCGGGGCTGTGGGCGGAAGGGCCCATGTGAGACGTGTATTCCTGCGTTGTTTTGAAAGGAACCAGACAAAAACCTGCCTTCTCGTCAAAATGCCGCGACTGGGGCTGTACCAAAAAAGTCGAGAAAGATTTAAAGGTCAGTTTTCATGTGCTCGGTTCGTCCGAGAACGTGGATATGTGCCGTGAAAAGGGAAAACGAGACGCTGTCGGACCAGGATTGCTTGGGCGGGAAACACTTTGGGTTGAATTCACGGATACTTGTGGTCATCAGATTTATTTGTTTTGTTCCAACATGAACGCCGGAAAACCGTCAAGTTGTACGGACCACCTGCGGACTACGTTCAGTGCGTCTTCAAGTTCAAACGGCCGCCTGATCGTTCGAACTGTCGTCTGCTCTTTCAAACGTTTCTGCTTGTCGTCTGCTCTTTTAGAGGACACCGGCCCGTAGACCAAACATGGGCCTGGTACTTGCGATAAGAAGTAAGTGCAGGCCTCAAAAGACTTAAGTTTGAAGGTTGGTAAGCAGGCTCGACGTAAACAGTAGAAACAGTAGGTACGATGTTGATCATTGTTACCAGTGGCCATCACCGACTTGTGATGCCTGATTCACTTGGTCCGATTCTGCTTGCGATTTTCAGTATCGACGTCAACCATCTCAGCTACGGTTCACGCGTTTGCAGCCCGAGCGTGAACGTCGCTACTGAAAATTGCGAGCGAAATCTCATCATGTGAATCAGGCTTTAGCGTACATTTTGCGGCGTCCACGCGGAATGAATCGCCGCATGTCAGATTATTCACATGAAGTTTTGCGGTGTAACGAGCCTCGTTAATTTCGCTGACGCCGCTCAAGTAGTCAGACATTGCCAGGAAGACGTAGAATCAACAATTCCAACGCGAAAAAGAGCGCGGGGAGTCAGACCGACGCCGACAACATCGCATTTCAATGGTTTGTTTATGGGCGACGGCGAGCTTCTTGCCCACACACCCATCGCGCATGCGCGGCGCCGGTGGCGTCCGCTAGGGGCGCTCCGGGCGCTCCGGTTTGTTTGTAAACATGAGTTGGTGTGTAGTTCGATTTCATCGCCATTAACTAGAAGAACCCAATTTTAAAATGACCGGTATTTGCCATTTTGGCGCTGCTCTCAGCTTACATAGTGTCGCTGAGGCATGAAACACGGGACCTCTCTCGGCCGCTGGGAGAAGCGAGTGACCGTCACACCTCCTCTTCTAGCCCACCTCTTATTTTTTTTTTTGGTAGTACCGCCAATCTCAGGTAGGGACCCAAGCAGAAAAGAGCACATAATAGATATACATCATAGTTCATCACAGTATCCTATAAGCAAAGATGGACAGCACGCAGCAGGAAATTATAGGAATAGTTTTCCTCTCGAGGCCATCACCGCTACGCCCGTTAATGCCATAAGAAATCTAAGTGGGAATTTCGGCCTTTGCAACGGAGTATTCGAGAAGAAATCTGCGGACCTCGCTTGAGCGCCTTGGAGATCTCGGCGATCCTGGAGAACCTGGGGGCGCACGTGCCCGTCGAGTCCTCGTGCTCCACGTAGAAGGCGGCCACGCACACTCCGGGGTAGAGAGTCACTGCGCGCTCCACCTGCGAGCAGCTTTAAGGTTTACGAGGTGGTATACAGAGCTTGGACCGACGTCACTTAGCATCACATAATGGGGGAAAGGGCGCGCAAGAGGGTATCTTCCGCTGCGTTAACGACGCGCCTCTGGCCACCAGAAAGAAGGGCGAGCTGACGTCACGTGCAAGCCATTTATTCACTCGATGTCGGCGCGCGACTACTGTCGGAGTGTGTGATTCTCGGACCAGGCTCGTATTTACACGGCTTGTTCGTGAGGTCGTCATATCGTGCTGGTGGTCATTCCTATAGCTGTTCTCGCAGGGAAAAACAAATCGGATGGTGCGAAATGTAACCTGCAGAGGGTACGCGTTCGGCAGTAAGGCCACCACGATGGCCGCTGATCTTATACATCAGTGCAAGGGATGCACTCGAAGCAACGTTACTAGATTAGCTGACATTACGGAACTGCCCACAGTCGCTGGTGGCACGAGCTGTACCCTCCTACCCTCCGGCTTGCCTCCCGACGTTCGACGCGCCACCATCTTGGGTGGACAGCTGCTTCGAAGTACAGCGTCTAGATGGCGTTTCACCTGACTCTATGGAAGACGAAGTTTTCAGAAGAAAATCTACATGGCGCATCAAAAAACGGAAGGCTACGGAAGGCTAACTGAAGAAAGTGTTAGGGGTGGTTGAGGGGGGGGGGCTGGCATTGCACGTGCTTGCACCAGCAGAGGAAGTTGAAGTATCCCCACTCTGGGTTTTGAAACAATTCCAGGCGGCGATTCCCAAACTTCTCACCGCGAATGCCTCCCAATGAATGTACAAACTCTCTCAATATACGGCTCCGCCTGAACGATGGTCGCACTGCAGGAGCGCGCGTGCTTTGCAGGGACACTGAAAGCTCAGAGCTCGCTCATGTAGCCTCTGCAACGCTGGCATAACGTGGCATATCTGTAGTGGGGAGGCGTAATGACGCATGTTGGAAACGCGAGCCACAAATATTCTATATTGCTCACCTGGAACCCTGCTTGAGACTTTACTGAAAACTTGAGAGCAGAGCAGTGTACTGAGAGAGTTTGGGCAACGGGTGGAGCAAAGGCCTCTGCCAGCACCGAATATTCCCCCTGCGGTTATCGTAAACTAAAAGTGCGACACAGCATCGTCTAATCAGCAGACCGCGGCGTCACAGTATTGGAAACGACATTTAAAGCGTGAAATAGAAGAGCTCAATCTCGGCATCACGTTGACAATGGCGTCAATAGCAAATCAGCGGCAATGATCGCAACTACGCAGTTTGCTCTGGTTTGGAGCGTACGTTCGTTTATTCTACCGTTGGACATGGGCGCGACGAAAACCTGTGATGCGCTAAGTTTTCAGTCTTTAAGAGCTATACCTTTTTATTCTAGCGACGCTAAAACGGCTTAAATTAATCGAGTCATGTTTTGAGAGCTCACGACCACCGCTAGGGGCTGTTTCGCGGACTGAGGTTAGCCACGAGATGCTCGCCTATTCAAACCAATGAGTGGCCAAACTCTCCCAATACACATCTCTGCTTGAGCTAGAGCTACGGGCGTATACCTAATGCTAGCAGCCTTTGTCGTCGAACGCGTTAGAACGTAAAACGCCGGCGTCCTGCGTTTTACTTTCGCATTAAACGCGTTCGACAAGTGTAGTGGAGACAAAGGCAACGTTTGTTCCTATTGCACTCGTCAAATGCGTGCCCTCACCACTTTCAAGCCCCTCAAGCATTCATGGCCCTCACTTCCCTCATGCCCCTCACCCGATCACCGCCTCACGGTCCTCATCTACAGCCCTCACAGCCCTCACGGCTTCTCACTCACCTTCACACTCATGAACTTTTCTGGTTCAGAAACTCACTCACCCTCACCTCGCCTGTGAAGATGAGGGTGAGTGCGTGCGTCAGTGAGGGCCCTCGTGAGTGCTGGTTTGCCGAAGTATGGACCCGTTTTCCAGGTGTGTTTCATGTCTCAGTGGTCAGTGTCAATAACATTTCCTTTACCAGCCAATCACGTGGCGAGGTTTGCTCGTCTGTATGTTAGTATCGGTTTGTGTCCGGCCAGCAGGCAGGGAGGGCAATGGCGCTGCTGTTCCTGGGAGCCAGTGACTTTAGAGACTGCACCCAAAGTACTGCAACTCTAAAGCTGCGTTTCAGAACTCAGCAGTGGCGCTGCAATCGTTGGCTTTAAAGTGGACCTCCTGCGTCATATAATCGGGGCGGGTGGCGCTGACATAGCCTGCCCGGCAAACTAGATTAGCGACACATCTGCTCCATTTCTAACGTCTACAAATCCACAGTTCAGCGTGCGATCTCCACAGCCAAGCAGCGTGCGAGTGACTTCGGAAATGCGGACCAAAGCGAGTCGTGTTCAGTTCGCGAAGGTTCAGAGAAAGATGGGATGGGTTTTACGACGTCCTTTCGTGTAATAGGTGGGTCCGGTGCATTTTATTGTTTTCTTGTGGAAAGAAGGTATATTGGCTTCTCCCTCTAAATTTTTTTTTTGTGAAGGTGGCTATTTATGCACTTTTCGGAAATTAAAATATTCAGCTGCACGTTCGAGACCCTAAAGCGTTTGAGCCGTTTTTACCTGCAGTCCCAAGGCTTATGCTATGTTCAAAGCACAATACCCCTTAGAGAGACAAGGCCGCAGAGCTGGATTTTTCGACGTCATCGACCGCAAGCCAACGCAGAAGAGAACATTGATTGGACACGGGTGCTGGCCTCAGCCGTTCCGGGAACCACGAGATTCGCATAACATTCGTGCAATCGCTACAACGTCGACGTCCGGTATCCCAAGAACTCTTGGGTTCCAAAGTTAATGTACGAGCGCTCCGAGATTGTCATGCCGAAGCCAAACCCGGCATGTCCACGATCAGGGGTTCGGCGTGGGGGTCTTCGCGAGATACGGTAGATCACTTCTGGCATCCTTAACAGCAGCCGAAACGAGAGCAGCAACAACAAAGTCACCGGGACAAGTGTTCGCCGTAGATAATGCGGCAGGCAATGCAAGAGGTAGCTTAAGTCACGGTTGTTCCCGGTGTTCCGGCCGCTTCTGTAGTTTTGAACGCAAGCGTTGCAAATGATTGGGCCAGCCTTTACAAAAATTAGTTTAGTTACCACTTCAGTTTCCCCTTCAGCGTTCACCACAGTCGCACCACCTCACAATTAGAAAAGCGAATAACTCCAAGCGCTACATGCACTCTCGGAAAGACCAGAGCCCAAAGAAACTTCCCGTTAAAGCA